>PVIW01005580.1:0-103687 GCA_004026585.1 Noctilio leporinus
CACTGACTGGCTTATTTCACTAAGCATAATACTCTTCAGTTCCATCCATGTTGTTGCAAAGGGTACAAGTTCCTTCTTTCTTTCTGCTACATAGAATTCCATTGTGTATATGTACCAAAGTTTTTTGATCCAATCATCCATTGATGGGCACTTAGGCTGTTTCCAGTACTTGGCTATTGTAAATAGTGCCGCTATGAACTTAATACTTCTTATTATACCTACATTGTATTTATTTTTATCTACTATATTATCATGGCTGTGAGGATTACCTGGGTTAACTTTTAATTATATTGATTTACAAATATTGTACCATCCCTGCATTCTTGGGATGAATCCCAGCTGGTCATTGTGTATGACTTTTTTAATATATCCCTGGATCTGGTTTACCAATATTTTGTTGAGAATTTTCATCTCTATGTTCATCAGGGATATCGGCCTGCAGTTTTCTTTCTTTGTTGGATCTTGACCTGGTTTTAAGATTAGAATAATACTGTCCTCATAGAAAGAGTTTGGGAGTCTTCCCTCTTGGATTTTTGGAATAGTTTGAGGATAGAAGTTAGTTCTTCACTAAAAGTTTAGTAAAATTTCCCTGCGTAGCCATCTGTGTAGCACAACATCCAGGGCTGTTGTGTGCTGGGAGTTTTTTGATTACTTCTTCAATTTCGCCAGTTGTTATAAAGACATTACTTTTGATCTATCTTTATGTCTTTGGAAGTTCCCACAATATTTTATTAATAATACCTCATTGTAATGTTTAATTGAGGATATGTTTATAGGTATGTGACTCTGGGACTTCAAAGAAGTTCTGGGAATTCATCTGGGCTAGTCACATGCATGACTCAGCATCTATGTCCTGTTATTCCCACCCCCCCTTAATTTTTCAGTCTGATGTGTCAAATTTCCTTCATATTCTCAACATGTTTGCTGAGGAAGTAATTGAATGATTTTGTAATTCATTCTGTTTTGTTGTTGAGGTCAAAGTCTGAGATACATGTGACAACATTTTTTAAAGTACTATTTAATTGTGAGGTATCACTAGATATACAAAATTAATTTCTTCATTAGTTAGGGGTCATATTTAACCTTTCTATGCTAATGTAAAATGATTTGATTGCTTAAACAGTACTTGTCATTACAATTTGCCTGGCATAAAAGAAAAAGGATTATACATAAAATCCTAATGAAACAATTTTCTGATAATGGGTCCTCATTTTTTATTATTAGTTCAATTACAATCATTGCTTCTAAGTAATTCAGTCCTATTATAATTTGCCTTTATTTCCTAACATTTTTCTACAATGGGTACTTCAGAATTTGACTTTGAGTCCTTAGTCACCTTTATTTCCCTTCTTTCTTTGCCATTACTGCCTACATCTATTCAGATCATAGTTCAGCTCAAGATCTTTGTATTGAGCACATTTTATTATGACAGTATTGAGAGAACCCTTATTCCAGCCCTCAAGGAAACTCTTGTTACTCACTTTTCAGTTGAGTTTTTTTTTTTTTTTTTTTTTTTTTTTTTTTTTTTTTTTTTTTTTTTTTTTTTTTTTTTTTTTTTTTTTTTTTTTTTTTTTTTTTTTTTTTTTTTGCTTGTTCGCTTTTAGCTACTATTTATCAAGTATTCACCATGAGCAAGACCTTGGATTGAACACCATATATATATATATAATATATATATATATTATAATTTCATTTAATCATTCCAACAGCCCTATAAGGTCAAATTACTAGTATAATTTTAAAATTATTATTATTATTATTTCTCCTCAGAGGACATTCTTTCATTACTTTTTTCTTTTCTTTTTTAAGAGAGAGAGAGGAAAGGAGAGAAATAACTGTGCAAGAGAGAATCATTGATTGGTTGCCTCCCACATGAACCTGGACTGGGGATCAACCTGCAGTCCAGGCATATGCCTGAACCAAGAATCAAACCCACAACATGCTTTGATTACAGGATGATGCTCTAACCGACTGAGCCACACTGACCAGGACTCTAGTCCTATTTTACAGATGAGAAACTTGATATAAATGTTGTTTTGTGGGAATATCAAAAAATGAATTAACTGGTTCTTTGTAGAGGAACTGGAGAAGGAAATTGGGACTAGGAGAATTGCATGATCCTATTGGTCAAGGAAGAGCTCTAAAATTCTTATTTAAAAGCATATTCTACCCCTGGCTGGTAGCACAGTGGATAAAGCACCAGCCTGCGAACCCAAAGGTCGCAGGTTCAATTCCCCAGCCAGGGCACATAACCAGGTTGCAAACCAGGTCTCCGGTCAGGTCTGTGGCTGGAGGCAGGTGAAATGCAACCATACATTGATGTCTCTCTCCCTCTCTGCCTCTCTCCCTCCACCTCTTTCTAAAAATAATGAAATAAAAATCTTTAAAAAAACCTACCTTTAAAAATAAAATAAAAGCATATTCTTAATAAAATGGGCTGTTTTCCACCAAAAGTGTTTTAGTCTTTTAGTCATCTTTGAAGCCTTTTTTGGATTACATTTTGTCTTGGGGATCACATTTCTGGCATGGATCCCTGGGAATATGAGTGAAGGACATCTCAGAATGTTCCAGTTGGCTGTAAGTGTGGAAACATCTGATGGATTATTCTGGTTAGGTCCAGTAGGAGCAGAAATCGTGTTTCACGTTCTGTCTTGGAGCATTTCAGGATATGGGAAATTGAGTTCTGTGAACATGGAAATAATGATGAGAAATCCAGAAACAAGATTTAAAAATAGGTGATGTTTATGCCCAGTTTTATTTGCTTTTCCCATGGTGTCACATAATTACATTGCATTGCTCATGGGCTAAGTTAGAGTGTGAAGCAGTTCACCTTATAATCTGGATAACTTTACTAGCTTTAGAACACATTCTGTATGTTGCTTTGATTATAAAATGTGAAAAGAAAAATCTAAACTATGCTCATCATAAGATTCTAAATAGGATAAAAATTTCAGAGAAAGCAGAGGTTTTGTTGCTTTTCCTTACTAGAATTTCTTTGCTTTCAGCAGTTAATGAAGCACTGATGTACCATTATTTCAGAATAATTGCAATAAGGATAGTCTGAATGAGGGGAATTCATGAAACAGATGAAAAGAAATATAATTTTTGTACCGCAAACTTTATTCAGTATTGTGAAAAAAACCTAGCAACTTAATTATCCCTACTCATTTGAACTGCCAACAGTGTTAATAAGAAATACCTTACAGGTCTTGCTTTAATGGTATGTAAGAGTCATGTGATATTATATGATCCAAATGGCAAACAATTGGCAGTATTTAAACCATTAAACATGGTTCAGTTTCTTTTAATAAATTAAAATAGCCTGGTCATGAAATAGCAATCTCATTTATACTTTTAATGGAGATTAATACATTTATACTTCATCCACATTGGTATATTATAAACTTTGAATTGGTGGAATGTGATTTAATGTTTTTTTTCATTCATTTCTAGTGAAAAAAATTAAGCAGTTAACCTGCATTTATGCCTGCTGATTAATTGAGTTCCAGCCTGATTCAGGGTATGTCATATGTCATGTGTGTCTCCTCTGGTCCTGGAGGACAACCTGACCTATTATCAAGTTACCTGTTGAAAAATCATTGAAGTAGCTGTTTGTAAATCTAAATCATCTCTTTTTGAGACTAAGAATTGCTAGTTTTTAATCTCTTGCTCATGTGATGTAATTTTCAAAGACTGCATCATCTAGTTTGCCCTCAATGTAGACAGGACCTTACTTTGTCAACAGGTCCTGAAATGAATGCCGTAATTGAGGTATGGTATGGTTAGGAAGGACTGTGAGGACTTGGTGTAAAACCATTGTAAATAACTGGATTAAATGTATAGCATTTTCCCTAGCTTTAAGACATGTTATTTTAAGGAAATATTGTGCTTTGGGATCATGTGAAATTGATAGTTACCATGCCCAGATCACTTTGAAGTAAGCTGTTTTAAATTAGTTCTTCTGTTTGCTTTTGAGTTTTGTCTTTGTGTAAATTATTTATCACTGTTAAATCTCATCATCTTATTGCTCCAATTATTGAAATAATTTTGAAGACTGATTCTGTGTTCAGTGGATTAGATTTTTTTTGGTAAGGCTATGTTCAGAGTATCTTAAAAATAGAAAGGATATGGAGGAAAATATAAATAGGGAAATTTTATCAAAAGCAAAATAGGATATTATGCTATTGTAAGTACTTTCACAATAATTGCTGGTATTTTATAATATATAATTCCAATGTTCACAATGATAAAAATATTCACATATTTAAATATGCTTTCAGAGGTAATTATTAATAATACATAATACAATACTTTTGCTCAAAGCGTATAAAACATCATTAGTAAATATTTTTCTTTCTACTGGGATAACCTATTCTCTCTATTTTAATTGTTTATAAGTATTTTTAAGTGAATTTAACAAATGCATTTTATATGAATGTTACCATGATTGACAATTTAAAGCTCTTCTCTCTAATTATGTAGTGATGGGATTCACAGTGCTTTTAGTTCTCTTCAGAAAACACCCATAAAATTGTCACCATTAAACAATAAATTAGCCTTTTTATTTATATTTTCTGGTTACATATTCTTTGATTATTACTTTTAAATCTAGAATTTAGTCTCTGAGACTTTGATGTTTGTTTCTATTGTCTATAGAATTTCAAGAAAAGATGTAAACAAGGAAACTACATTGGATTGTGCTGTACCTATACAGTGGTGAATTGCTAAGTATGTTCCAGTCAGTGTTGTCCATTCTCTGTGAAGCTTCTCTTGACTATCTTAAGCAAAATTGAACAATTGTTCATCTTGAAATCCTCTCAGTATTCTACCCATTTTATACCATACCTGATTGTACTCCTTAAATTTTCTTGTTACACGACAGAGTATGGGGTCTGTTCATAAAGTATCCATGTGCTATGAAAAGACATTTATTGAAGGAGATACAAGAAACATTGTACATAGGGTAATGATGTCTCAGTCCCCTTCAAAGTAGGCAGCTTGAGACCTCACACAGTTCTCCCAGTCATCGTCAGCTGCCCTGTCACATTTTCCTGAATCTCATTGACTATCTGAAATCTGTTCCCTTTACAAACTGATTTTAGTTTTGGGAAAAGCCAGAAGTCATAGGGCACCAAATCTGGGCTTTAAAGGGGCTGGGTCACCTGGGTGATTTGATGTTTCACAAAAATAACTGTACGAGACATGATGCATGAGCAAGCTTATTGTCATAGTGAAGCTGCTAATCACCAGTTATCTATAGCTGCAGCTTTCTGAATCATCCCAATAGTTTCCAAGGAGGAGTGTTCAAACTTAATGTGAAATTTGCTACAGATTTGTTGCTCTACTCATTCAGTCATTTTTTAATGCAACATCCATGCAGTATACATGCTCAGTCACTCAATGACATCTACTGTCCCCACTGATTAGTACAGTGAAGTTGTTATTGTTCTAGCATGCTTATTCCAGTCCATTCTTCTTGGCTGCCAGGTTACATGGATGTTGTGCAAACTGTTCACATTATATTAACCATGGCTAGACTTTTTCGGGACAGACCCCATATTGCATCTATTTTTGTATAATTTGACCAGTGTAATTTCAATGAGTGATGAGCCACGCCATAGTCCTCTTTTTACTTTCTGTACAAAGGCCAGTATCAGGTGTAGAAGAAACAGTCAGTAAATGTCATCAAATGAGAATGAATGAATGAGTGAATAACATCATTCCCAGTCCATTTTCTGCTCACAGGTTGCTGATCAGAGCCCTGCTGACAATGACTTACTCCTGGTCTAGAATTTCCCCAGTTTTCACCCCCTTTTAATTGAATTTGTCTGGTTTTTCAATAGAAGTAAATTTAATCCTTTTCTTTTCTTGATAAATGTGAGTTTAAGGAGTAAGTGGCTAAAATAATCCTTAAGTTACTGTAACTATTTTGGTCAAGATAAATGATTTCTCTTAAAAGGCTTCCCTTTGTTTTAAAATATTACCTGGTCAAGAAAAGTAGGCAAAAATATATTTGTGGACTCATGTTTATAAGTATTAAGTTATTCATATAAGCCATTGCCCTGAATAAATAAGTGCAAAGCTAATTAGAAGTGACATTTCTATTTTCTGTCTCACCCTTAATTTTTTCTTTTTTACATAATGGTCTTTGTTACCTTTAAAATAACTAAGAATCTTAAAATTTTATAAACACGGCTGCACATTTGTTTTAAGGAAGGTTTTCAAGAGAAAATGAAGACTTGTAAGTTAGAAGTCAACAAAATAGGAGCCTTGCCAGCTGGCAGGACAGAAGTGGTGAGAAACTGTGTCACCAGCTTTCTGAGGTGCATGCTTGCCTAAGTAGTCTAGATGGGCACTTGGCTGGAAGAAATGATCCCTAACATGTAGCAGGTGTTAGCATGTAGGAATAGTAAGCCTGATATCAAGCTCGTGTCCATCCTGTGGTGAATAGATGCAACAAAGAGGCAATTTTTCAGCAGCCCATAAAGACTGAGTTTAACCTGAGGCACTGTGGGAATGGTCACCAAGGGAGGTTTATGAATGACCAGCCAAAGTGCGTGTCACCATTTCTTGGCCAAGACAATCACCAGCCATGTGTTTGAATAAACTTTATAACAAGAGGCATGTAAGTGGAAGGATGTGGCATAAATTAAAGTGAAAGGAGGAGGGAATGAAATCTTATTCAAGATTGCCTCCCTACCCCCACTCCACAATACTTCATTCTACATATACTAAGTATATCTTACTGGCCAAGAAATGGTAGCTATACAAATTGTGGCTTATTTAATGCAATGATTTTGAATGTTTTTTCTTTACAAATAAGGAAATTGGAGGTCAATGGACTCAAGTAATCTCACTAGGCCTCTGAAGGCAGTAAATGGTAGAATCCATTCCTCTGGTGCTAGTACTGGGATCCTCACTCAAAATATCATAAAAGGATTTACAAGCACTAGCATTTGTAAGGGATTCTTTTCTGAACTAGAAGTAAAAGGTACTAATAATAGTGTTTGACTTCTTTTGAGCCATGGAGGCAGCCAATTACTAGCTGTGGCTTGGGCAACTAAGAAGCACATGCTCTTACTAAGACCCATCAACATGTTATAGATCATTTCTAATAATTCAAGGGAACCAAATAATGGTTATAGAGAATAGGACCCCAATGTATTGAAAACTGTTTTCATTGTTGTGTCACTCAATGATTAATTTTGTCCAAGGAAAAGGAATAAATGTGAGAAGAGTCAGGCCAGGAATAATCTATGGCGTTGAAAATCAGGTTTGTGTTCTAGGCAACGTAGACAGATTTCAGGGGATGCTGTTCCAGGAAGGAACAGAGTATCTCTCACAAAGAGAACATGTTTAGTAGCATACTCAATAACCTAACCAAGAAGTCTTTTGAAAAAAAATATTTTATTTATTCATTTTTAGAGAGAGGGAAAAGGATGGAGAAAAGAAGAGAAACATCAATGTATGGTTGCCTCTTATGTACCCCCAACTGGGAATCTGGCCTACAACCCAGGAATGTGACTGGGAATTGAACAAGTGACCCTTTGATTTGCAGGCCAGTACTCAATCCACTGGGCCACACCAGCCAGGATCCAAAAGTCTTTTAATTGAAATTTAAGGTAGCAATTAAAAATGAGGCTTAGACATATTTGGAAAACTAGATGTCAGAAGGCATACAGTGGACAAGCCTTTGTACACTTACTGATAGAAAAACCAGCACAGAGGGGTCAAAACATATTGCAGCCTCTGAGAAATATATACTGATACACATTTATGATTAATAAATTGAAATATGAAGCTTAGTATATTATAGTCCAATGGATAGCATCACCAGTTAATACTTAGCAGTAGTGTGATTCACTGGAAAAGTATACCTTGTTTTAGAAAACATCTAAGAGAAAGCATCTCTATGTAAATCAATCAAGCAAAACATGAAGACATTACAGGTACAGTTTAAAAAAGAGAAGAATTAAGGAGGTGGTTTCATAGGAGTATGATACCCTAAACAGAAGATGGTCAGAAGATGTGACTGATGCTTCCATAACAGTTTGTTCAACACAAAGCTAAGATATTCAGGGGTGGGCAAATGTTATCCAAGTTGTTTGTATGGAAATTAATGCAATAATTAATAAATAAGAATGCAAGAGTATTTTGCATACTCACAACTGTAAACCTACTTTTGTCCATCCCTGTATGTTTGTAGGAAGCTTTGTTTTCAGATGTCAGTTGACAATCTGTTGACAATTTACTGAAAGCAAAACACATGATTGACATTTTTTACTTACTTTGATGAAAACTTCATCTTTTGGGACATAAATAAAAAAATATGGAAACTGAGAGATGAATTCTCAGCACATATTTCTGTATATTAAGGATAGTTGGTTGTGAAAATAAAAGTGATAGGCATCTTGAGAGAACATGATCATATCCTAGAATTCTTAATAGCCAAGGAAAGGAACACTTGGTAGTTAGATACATCCTGAATTTAGCCAAGTAGAAACCAGAAATTATAGAAAAGATTATAGTATATTATGGAATAAGCTTCTAAAATATGATGAGATGGAAAATTCTCTCTCTCTCACACACACTCAGTATTTAAGGAAGATTTGACTTAAAGAAAATAGTAAGTAAAAAGACAATGATCAGAAATTATTTGAAAGGTCCATTTATACTCTATAGTAATTAATTTTTCATCAATTAACTTCCTATATTTATTCATTCCTAAACTATAGATCACTAATATATTTCAGGCATGTAAAAATAGGAATCTTTGTATTTTAAAAGTATTTGTAAAATGAAAAATTATGAATTGCTTATGATCTAGTCATAAGCAATTTTAGCTTCCCCAAATTGTTAATTTTTAATTCAAAGAGTCAGTCTGATTTAAAAACATATTAAATTTAAATAAATCTTAATTATTAACACAATGTTTTAAACTGAAGAATTATTTTAGAACTTTGATTTTTATTTCTTTTCCTTGTATGAGATTTGCTTTTTGGCTAGAAGTAGAAATAACTGGTTTAAATTTGTAACATTTTCCCTAACTTTAAAACACTTTGTATGTTTTCATTGTTCATTTTGTACCAGATTGATGAAAATCTTCAACTGGAAGAGTAGATATTCTTTTAACACAAACACCATTTTAATCTTTTTATGAAATAAGATTTTATAAACTAATATTTTATACAGGCAAAATAACAATACATGAAGTTATGAAGCATAAGGTTAAAGTAACCTGTGAACCTATTCCCGAACGTAACAATGTAAACATTTCCAATTTTCTACTGGGCAGCTTCCAGAATTCCCTGTCTTGACTCCCCCTCTGATTCTGCACTACTCCACCTACGATGAAATGATCATCTTGGGTCGGGTGTTAGCACTCTTGTGTTTTCATTGCTGTTATTTTCTTTTTAATGATCTTCTAATAATGTACCTATTTCTGTACATTATTTACATTTACTCTTTCCTGAGTTTAGGAATAAATTGGTTTATCTAGGTTTCTCTAAGCAGGAGCATAAATGACATCCCTAAATCATTTCCATAAAAATAATGGCCAATATCTTATGATCCAGGCTCAGGATGGCCAGCTTTGATTTAGTCACATTTAAGACAACAGCTGAATAAGACAGGTATCATCATCTCCACTTTAACAACGAGAATTAGAAAACATTAGTAAATTATACTATTTAGTTATAATCATAGACTGGTAATTTTGCAACAAAAATTTTAATATTCTTTGCTAAATGAATATATTTTCCCTGTATAACTAAATGGATAATAAACAGGATTGATATAACAGTTTCTGTCATTTATGATTTGCAAAGTTATATAAATTTAATATTTAACCTATAAAGCCCTTTATGCTTTTGACTAAACTGTCAAATAAATCTGTCTTTATGCTTTAAGCAAAAAAAATGCTTCTTGTGACCAGTGTTTAGAAAGCTATTAAAAAATAAATATAGTCACATCTTAGTGTATTAATCATCCTGTACCCTGACCATGTTCTTCATGTAGCTATTCTCCTCAGTGCCCTTGTTCCTCTTGTATTTGTGTCATGACATTAGTATTTACCATGAGAGATAAAAAGTGCTATGCATGCAGAAGCCCCTCTATTTCAAGTTAGGTTTCAGAAGGCTTTAGGGAGGTGGGTGTGGGGTAAATTAGTTCAAAGTGGCTGAAAGGATTCACTTTGTAATGCCCCAATGTATTTACAAGAAACAAGCATAAGATTTAAAATATACAATAGTGTGAAATCTTAAATTTAAGCCTAAATTATTTTCACTCAGTTTATCTAGTTCATCTATCTAGAATTTGGATTGAAGCAAGAAGTTCCTCTTTGTTCATGATCTTCAGAGTGACTTACAAATGCTTCAGTGACTACTGAGTCCCCAATAAGACAGTCACAACGTTTCCTTCTTGGTCTTAGATAAACTTTACCTTATCCAGGATTAACATTAAGCTTCCAAACAGGCGAACCTCTAGCCACACTCCCAGAGGTCTTCTCTCACTAATCAGTTGTTGATTATGTAAACCTGGTACTTTTCTTTGTACTGTGATTTAATCTTAGTGGTTGCCTTAGATGTTGCACTCTAACTTTACAACTAATCCAAGTTCATTTATGAATGACAGACATTATACTACTTCATGCATCATATAGATATTTTATAGGAGAATGAGCCTAATCCTTCATCCTTGTTTCTTATAACATCAGTCTCATTCATTTCACCTATGCATTTGCTAGAGTCAATATACATTGTTATTATTTTGAACAAAGTTGCCTATAGGTCAATTAAAAATAATATAAATATGTATAAATGACCCATGGGCATGGACAACAGGGTAAGGATTGACAGTGGGAGAAGGGGAGATGGGTGGGGCAAGGGGGAGCAACGTGGAAAAAAATTGGGGCAACTGTAAAAGAGCAACAATAAGAAGGCAAAAAAAGATAAATAAAAGATTTTATTTTACCTTATTTTTTCCTTTCTCCAATGCTCTTTTGTCATACAGATCCAAGTTTCTGACCTATATCATTTTCCTTCTCCCTGGAGAACTTTTAAACATTTTTCTGTAGGACAGCTTTGCTTGCAATGAATTTCCTCTGTTTTTATTTGAGAAAGTTTTTCTTTTTTTACTTTTAAAGTATCACTGGATATAGAATCCTAAGTTGATGTCTTTTTTACAACTTTCAACACCAAATATTTCACTATACTTTCTTCTTTGCATTATTTAATCCAAGATAAATTGTTGATTTTCCATTTGTTCAGCATTTTTCTTGGTAGAAGACAGAGTGACAACTTCCAAGCTGTTTACATTCATTGCTAAAACTGGAAGTCCCCTTGTGATGTATTCTTTAGCCTTCAAAATACTTTTAACTGTTTGAAAGTTTCAAACATCCATACAATAATCTTAATTTTCTTAGATTAAAACATTTTAAATGTTATCTTTATTTAACTTTCCTTGCACTTATTTCTTGTTTGATTATAACCTCCAATATTGTCCCTGTATTTGTACTTACTGGACATGGTATAGCTAGTAATTTTCTTAAAATATCTCAAAATTAAACATAGCAATGACATGCCAAATGAAGGCCCTTGATAGCATGGTAAGACAACTAACTTGGGCTGTCGTCAACATTATTTGGTGTATGATACTTGCTATATTGTAATTGCTTATTTTACCTCCTTGTTTCCCCTACTGATAGTTTTTTTTTCTCATCTTTTACTTTGATCTGAATCAAATCAACAAGTTGACAAACATTGGCACTGTTCTAGTCCTAGTCTGTGCTCAAGTTAAACATAGTGGGCTGCACCGAATTGGGTTTAGTACCCTTTCTATGTTGTGGCTAAGGATATTTTGGTGCTCAGGTATAGGGTATTTCCCTCTATAGGAAATCTATTTGGAATTTTGGAATATCTTAGTGCAATAAACTTTAGTATCTTAATTTAAATAATTTTGAGATGATGCAAATCATGCCCATAAATTTACATATCACATTAGGTTAATACCTGTCTAGTGTCATTGGATATTGGATTTATACGTTAAGCAGATTTACCTTGTGGTATGCGTGCGTGCGTATGTGTGTGTGTGTGTGTGTGTGTGTGTGTGTTTATTGGGTCAAATTGTGTTGAGACATCTGGGTGCTTTTAGATATGTATTTATTGAAAAACTAGCCCACAACATAAGCAAAATATCAATTTGCATTTTTATCTGTGTGTAGAATGCTAACATGGTTCCCGTGGTTTGGAAAATATCTCTACAGTGTGTGTTTGCCAAGTGCAAATAGATTGTGTCTACATGATGCAAAAGTGTTTGGTTATTATGAGACAGTCAATGGCAGGAATCAGTGTAGGTTGTTTGAAAGCAGACAGATCAAGCTCCTAGTGCTTTGAACAATTGCTCAGCTGGTTATCCTAATGCCATGTAAATATAACAGAGAAACAATAGGTGTTATTAAGGGCACAGTTAACAATTTTCTTTTTGTGTAATGCTGTGCATTTTCTTTCCCTAGGTTGATATTTCATCTACAGTGTTTTAGCATCCAAGTGCTGTTAGGGCCTAGAGAAATTTAATCTGTCCACCAACAGGACTGAGCTGAGTTACTTCCCAGGCCTTCATTATGATTGAATACAGAGAATCACAGAGTCAAATTTTAGCCCATTTCAGTTGAAGAGGAAAATTTAGTTCATGAGTGTCTGTAGGTGGAAAATGCCTGAGATTAGAGATTTATACTGATCACTGTTCTTTATAGCTATTTATGTGGCTTGGGGGAGAATATCCTTTTAAACACAGAGACTATCTGAGTCAGAGGAAAAACATGGCTTTAAGTGAAATTTTGGCCTTTTCTCCATAGATGTGTTTTTAAAATGCTGAGAAGATTCATGAACCAGTGTATGACACAATAAGTGTTTCAAAATATTTCTTAAGTTGAGGGCAGTATTCTGAGCTATGATGGGAATTATTTTAAGAAAAATTTAATCTTAGTAATTTTGAGGATGGATTTGCATTGAGAGCTGATTTTTTAAAAAGATGGGACTGGATGTGGAATTTAGGTATGAATTTATAAGAACCTGTGAGTTACTTTGAAATGGTCAGGTGGCTTACAGTATATTGTAAAACTTGTATTCATTTTAATTTTTCCAGCAGCTGGTTTGCTCAAGGAACAAATAAACAAGAATAGGCAAGTGACTATAAAATACAAATTTCCTGCAATTTTGGGTTTGTACTCAGATTATTTCTTAACAATGAACATATCAGTTCTCTTAAATACTCTACCTAGATTCAATAATTAAAGCAATAAGTATGATGCAAGTGATTAATTGAAGTACCAGAAATATTTAAACATTTGGTTATTTTGTCATCCAAAGCAAGCTAAATGATTGTATTATGTAACTTAAATTACACAATAATTTAAATTATTAATTATTATTATAATTATTAATAATTATCAATAATTTTAATAATAATTATTATTAAATAATTAATACTTAAATTATTTTAGAAAACTCTAAATTCTCAAGCTGATTTTATGTATTAAAGTATGCATAGCTTTCAGTAGTTTGCTTTAAAATTAACTTTTAAAAATACTTTCAAAGCATAGGTCATGTTTGTATGAAAAAAAATATTTTCTTAATTATAAATGAAAATATTAAATGCTATACATAAAATTTAGTATCATTTGTGAAACACTTAGGCCTGATAGTTCTTGGGATTTTTAAATTGTAATTTACATGCAAAATTAATATTTTTACATTGAAGGGCTGATTATCAAATGTAAGGATTATTTATAGATTAAGATTTTATTTATTACTTTTAGAGAGTGGGTAGGAAAAGAGGCAGAGAGGGAGAGAGACATCAATGTATGGTTGCCTTTCACATGCCTCCAGCTACAGATCTGGCTGGAGACCTGGCTTGCAACCTGGTTATGTGCCCTGGCTGGGAATCAAACCAGCAACCTTTGGGTTCGCAGGCTGGCGCCTTATCCACTGTGCCACCAGCCAGGGTCAAATGTAAGGATTATTTAAATCCTGTGCTTTAACATTAGTTCCCTCTGTTTATTGTTTATTTCTTCGCTAATTTGTATCTTGTCAGAGAAGGAAGAGGAAGAAGAAAAAGGACCTGCAGTATAAATTTTATGACTGATCATTAGTGTTTAGAGAAAGAGTTTAAACAAAGTGGTTAAAATAGGGTTTATCATAATCTGTGGCTTTCACATACCTAATTTCTCATTTTCCTGGGTAGTAAAGAATTTCCTTTGACTTGGGCTTGGTGTTCTAGTAGTCTTCAGTAGAAGAGGCCATTGTGAAAGCTTAAGACATTGTTAACACATTTTATCATTAGTGTAGCCATTGATGTTAGTCCTGGGTAAACATTTTTAAAATTGTTCATTTTGTAATCAGTTATGTTATCCACTTTTTCTGAGTGTTTGTTTTCTTCGTTAAGTGCCTTCTCCTTCCTTTATTCCCTTCATCCTAACTCCCTATCTCCTGTCCCTTTTACCCCCTCCTTTTCTTCCTTAACAAATCCTTATTGAGCTTCACCGATGTGCCAGGCAGCTATGTCTACATATGTCTTAATGGCAGATGCCTTGGAGGAGATGTCAGTTTTCATAGCCAACCATACATCCAGCTGACTGGCTTTGGTACAAGTCCTCTTCTCTCAGAGTCATTATATTAGCTAGGTTAATGTTGCCATAAACATATCACCAATAAAACTCAAGCAAAGTTAAAATCTTTCTCAAGTAACAATTAACTGGCAAATGTTCCAAATCAGGAGAAGGGAGCTCTGCTTTGCATAGTTATGAAGGGACCCAGGCTGACACATGGCTTACTGGGTTTTTGCCATTTCAGCCTACATTAGGGGCAAAGGCATGGAATATTGTGCAAGAGAGATTTAACCAGAACTAGGAACAGTATACATAATTTCCATTTCTACTTTGTATCACACTACCTGCAAGGAAAACTGAGACAAGGAATCTAGTTCTGTACCTAGAAGAAAATGGGGAATTGATTTTGATCTACATTTAATGGTCATGGATGGCCATCTTCAGCCAGAACTAACCAGTAGCTTTCAGAAAGATGTACCCTATTACAACTAGGTTTCAATTTAAAAACTTAAAAATAATTTGACCCTTTTTGTTCTTTACTTACAAAAAGTTCTCCTTGCTATTATAGGAGACTTAATATATATAATTATATATAATATTTAATATAAAAGTGTATAATTAAACTACTTAGAAGAATATTACATTGTTCCCTAGTCACAGAAAGTTATCATAATGCTGTTGTATTTCTAGCCTTTTGCATGCATTTAAAAATATAATTGGGATTATACTGCATGTAGATTTGAATTGTTTTAGTTTTAAATTAATATTTGAGCATTTATTCATGCCAATAAAGATACTTTGAAACATTATTTGTTATGGCTCTGTATATTTTTATCATAATGCTGTACCATAATTTATTTAATCATTCTTTTATTGATGGAATTGAGGCTGTTTCCATTTTTTAAAAATTGTAGGTATGATTTTGGTAAATAACTTTTAAAAGTAAATCCATGCCATGGACATGGAGAACATTATGCTAAATGAAATAAGCCAGTCAGCGAAAGACAAATACCATATGATTTTACTCATCTCTGGAATCTAATGAACAAATTGAACTAATAAGCAAAACAGAGAGAGACTCATGGGTAGACAGCTATGTGTTGGGGTTAGGAGGTGGAGGCATAGAGCAAAAAGGAAAAAGGACTCATGGACATGGACAACTGTGTGGTGATTGCAGGGGTTGGGAGGGGGTGGTGGAAAAGGTTATTAGGAGGGTACATGTTAATGGAAAAATTATAATAAAAATAAACAAACACTGAAAAGGTGAAGCAAATACTGACAAATGATAACATTTTAAACCTGGATGACTGGTTTAAACATTCTTGTTATATAATTCTCTTCCATTTTTGTATTCTTGAAATGGTATGCTTAAAATAAATAAAACAATGGTGAAGGACACACAAAAAACTGAAATTACTCATATTGAAAACAACAACAATAACAACAAAATTCATGCCTACATTTCTAATTATTACCTTGGTAGACTTGATGACTCACATGGTATGAATAGCTTCTACCATCTTAACTTGTATTGTTGATTGTATATTCAAAGAATATTTACCAGTTTCCTTTCTCAGCAGCAAAAATAAAAGTGTTCCTTTGATGCATGCAATTACCAGATAACCCAGTAATTAGACCCTTAGGCATTATTTCAAGGAAATGAGAACTTATGTTCATATTAAAACCTATACAGGAATTTTCATGGACAAACAGCTAAAAACTGGAAAGGACCCAGATGTCAATGGATGAAAAGTTAAACTGCCTATGGTACATCCTTATCATGGAATACTATTCAGAAATAAAGAGGATACATGCTAAACTTGGATGAATCTCCAGAGAATTAATGCTGAGGGAAAAAAAGATAATCACAAATCATGTAATGCTGTATGATTCCATTTATATACATTTTTGAAATGAGAATGAAATAAGCAGGTTAGTAGTTACCCTGGGTTAAGATGGGGGAAGGGCAAGCAGGGAACCAAGTGTTGGCTATGAAAGTTCAACACGAATCCTCGTAGGGATGGGACTGGTTTCTGCATCTTGCGTGGTAGATGTACAAACCCACACATGATAAAATTGCATAATAAACACACATACAATTTAGTACATGTGGGGACATCAGAATAAGATTGGTGGTGGATTGTATCAATGTCAATATTTAGTTTGTAAACTTGTACTATAGTTGGACAAAATGTTATCATAGGAGAAACTTGGAAAAGGGTATAATGAGATCTCTCATTCTTGCAACTGTAATCTACAATCATTTCAAAAGAAAAAGTTTTATATAAAAACAATAATGCATGAAATTTAACATGTAGCAATAGTATTTACCATATCATAAAAATTCTATTCTTTGATGGCTTTTCTGTAATTATAATTAGGAAATTGTCCCTTTCTTAACTTTCTACTATTCCTACCTGGTAATTACACATTTAAAATGTAGCTGTGACCTGTTTGTTTTTCTGTCCCCATATTTTTCTTTTAGTTTTAAGTAACTTTGTAGTGTAATACCAATTCCTGAAAGTATTTCTTCATCCCCTAACATTTTTGTTTGAAAATATGATCACAAATCTTTCACTGACAGATCTTTGTTTAGATGATTTTTATTATTATTTTATTATTGTTGTATTACATTTATCCCACTTTTCTGTCACTGCTTTCCCTTGCCCTACCCCCCCTAAACCCCCTCCCACAGTCAGTCCCACATGTTGTTCATGTCCATGGGACATTTATACTAGTTCCTTGACTAAACTGTTCCCCTTTTTGCCTTTCTCTCCCTACTCTCTGCACACTGTCTGTTCCTTGTTTCCATACCTCTGGTTCTATTTTGCTTGTTTGTTTGTTTTGTTCATTAGTCTCCTGTATTGGGTGAAATCACATGGTATTTGTCTTTCACTGACTGGCTTATTTCACTGAGCATAGTCTCCAGTTCCATCGCATTGTTGTAAAAGGTAGGAGTTCCTTCTTTCTTTCTGCTGTGTAGTATTCCATTGTGTAAATGTACCAATGTGTTTTGATCCGTTTATCCACTGAAGGGCACTTAGGTTGTTTCCAGCACTTGGCTATTATAAATAGCACTGCTATGAACATAGGGGTGCATAGGATCTTCTGAATTAAACAGTATGGAATTTCCTCAAAAAACTAAAAGTGGAACTGCCTTTTGACCCAACATTTTCACTGACATATCTTAAGGTAGCTCTGACCTAAGCTTACTTAAATTTTTTTTTTTAGATACAGTGTACTTGTCAAATGACTTCTGAGACAACATTGGATGTCAATAAGTAATGCTGTTAAAAGTATTATTTTACTAAGAAATAACTGATGTTATTCACTTTTTACTTTTAATATTTCTCTAAATGAGATTTCAAGTTAGTAACTTTATTTTTAATCCTCAACTTATAACACTTTACTATGAACATTCTGTACCAAACTCTCCTTTTCATTCATTTGGTATTTACCTTTTCTTCTTTACCACTTTCTCCCACTCCCATACTTCACATCCCATGGAAAGTTTTCTATTTTATATATTGATGTGCCCTTGTTAAAACCTGTAGTATTCTCTGTGTGTTTCATAGTTACATAAATATCATTGTGCTATGTATTTTATATCTCTTTGAACAATAGTTGTTTGTGCATCTCTATTATTCCATATAAATTTGAATATTAATTTACTGAATTTTAAAAAATATCTTACTAGATTTTTGGTTAGGATTACACTGAATTTTTAGATTAAATTTGAGAACAGTTGAGCTCTTCACTCTAGTGCATACCTTGGAGAGGAAGGTCTGTGATGGAGAATACACTTGATAGTGTCTCTGTCTCCTTTCTCTTTTGAGGTTTTAACAAGGAAGCTCTAGTGTCATTTGTCTAATGTCACTTTGATGAGGCTTAGTATCCAAGCTTGAATTATTTTTACTGCTTTTTTGGTGCATATTGTGGACATGAACTAACATTTAGATTGCTATAGTATTAACTACTATTAACACCAAGGTTATATTGTTACAATGCTTGTAAATGTTCCCTTATTATTGTATTGTATAATTTTCAAGTATAGCATTGTGTCAAAGGATTTGAAATCATGTATATACCTTCTTGAAATTATATGGGTAAAATTATTTGCTAAAATGTAACCATACCTATGTCTTAGCTATAGCAAAAATAGTCCCAAGCAAATTAGTTTGGCTCATTTATACTTCTTTCTGCTAGTGATGTATGCTTGACTTCAGTTTTCTAAATGTTATGGGACTGAAGTATGTCTTCCCACATTTATACATTGAGGACCTAACTCCCATGTGACTAAAAGGTCTGTTCAGAAGGTATCTGGCCATGTAATATGAAAAAAATACATTTATTAAAGAAAATAGAAGATACAAGAAACATTACACATAGGACAATGGTACCTCAGTCTCCTGAGGGAACTTGAGACCTCACACAGTTCTCCCAATTCCCATCAGCTGCCCCATGGTATTTTCCTGAATCTCATCCATGGTCTGAAATCTCTTCTCATTCAAAGGTGATTTTAGTTTGGGGAAAAGCCAGAAATCTCAGGGCACCAAATATGAGCTGTAGGAGACTGAGTTGCCTGGGTGATTTGATGTTTTACAAAAAATCTCCACATGAGACATGATGCATGAGCAGGCATGTTGTTGTGATGAAGTGGCCAGTCACTAGTTACCCAAAGCCGTGGCCTTCTGAATCATCCAAATAGTTTTTGTGGAGGAATGCTTAAACTTAATGCAAAATTTGACACAGATTTGTTGCTCTACTCACTCAGCCATTTTGAATGTGATGGCCACACAGTACATGTGCTCACTCAATGGCATCTCCCACCCCCACTGACTAGTACAGTGAAGTTGTCATTCTTCATGCATGTGAATTCCAATCCACTCTCTTTGGCTGCCAGGTTACATAGATATCATGCAAACTGTTTTTAATTATATTAACAATGGCTGAACTTTATCTGGCCATTGTATTAGAGACAGAGCCTTTCAGGAGGTGGTTTAAAAGAAGTCATAAGGATGAAATCTTGATCCTTTGGAGGTGGTGCACTTACAAGAGCAAGACATCAGGCATGAGAGCTATCTCTGCCATGTGAGCTGTCTGTAAGCCAGAAAAAGAGATCTCATTTGACCACACTGGCTCCCTAGTCTTGGACTTCAGGCTCTAGAACTATGAGAAATAAATTTCTGTTGGTTAAACTACCAGTCTGTGATATTTTGTTATAACAGCTTGAATTAAGATACTAAGTCTGATATCAGAGTGATTGCCAAGTTAATTAATGTTCTGTCGAAATGTTATGAGTCAGCTTTCTATTAGAAATCATTTATAACAGCCTATTTTTGTTTTAGGGTGTTTAGGCCATTAATCAAGTAAATGAGCCATTGGTTGTCTCTTTCCAGGTTTGCTCATTCCTATTGAAAAATGAAATAGCAAGTAGTTTTTCCAGCCACCTCAATGCCTTATATCAATGTTACCCTTGGTGCATCATCTCCTGTCTTTTCTGACACTCAGGACATGAAATCATTTTGCTGTCTAATTCAGTTAGGTCATTTGAGATACTTAGTAAGCTAGGCTTCTGAAAAGTAAAATAGTATTGCTTATATATCTTACTTTTTTTTCAAAGAAGGACCATTTCAGGTGCCATAGCCACCTAGAAAATTAGAACACTTTACTTATATTATTGTTATATCAATTACTGTCATACATTTTTTCCCTCAAGGAGATATGTTATAGCAATTTGATGTTTTCTCATATATCTATTTTTACACACTTATTTTCAGAATGAATGTATTAAATTTGTCATAGATTTTGGTCTCACATAAAACATGGGTTTGGTCATAAGTATGGAACAAAAACTTTATTTCTGTTTGCTTCCTTTGACAGCTAACTTGAAATGTATTATGACAACAAATGGATAGATATTTGTTACACATTTTAAACCATCACAAAACCCTTCATATCAGAATTATTCTACATTAGAATCTGAAATATTCTGAAATTGATTTTTAATTTTCCCCATAAATAATAATTATGACAAATTTCTGAGTTACTGGGGTAGAAATATTCACTAACAAAATAGTGATTACACATTCTAAATATTTTGGCAGCATAGTGGAATACTGAGGCAACATTATAGAAACACAAACACTGCATTGTTTTTTGGGGAAGGAAAACAATGAAAACTTAATGTGATAAAACACTTTTAGGGTGTTATTTATCTCCATTTTGGATAATATAGGTAAAGAAAGACCTGCAGTGCTCTACTTTGCATTGCAGAAAATTGACCACTGCTTTGCTCTGAGGATAGTGTATGTCAAGTGGAGAGTAGTTTGTTTAACTTTTTAATTCTTTAAAGACTTTAACATCAGTTGTTTGGGCTTTGCATCTGCTATCAAATTAAGTTTGGTTGTTTAGAAAGAATTGTAGGTTGAACTGTGATAGCTATCAGAGGTTTGATAATTTTCTTTTGTGTGAATAAAAATTCTGGTTAGTTCAATTTTGTTTATTCAGCTATAGTTTTTCATACAAAAAAGTACTTAGAAAATGAATTAGAAAAATGTTTCTTATCCTTTAAGAAAATGTTCAACATTAGCTATGTCATCTTTATATTATTTTCTGGGAATTATGTTGTGAGTGTTCCTTTTTTTTTTTAAATTTTTTTGAGCATTCTTATAAAAAGGTTTGTACGTGATTATAGATATTATTACCCTTTTGTGACCATGTTATATAGTTGATGGTAAATTAGCAGACAGGTGATGTACTTCACTCAAAGCCCTTTGTCATTTTCTAGTACCTTCTTGCCCTTAGCAATTTCCTTGTCTCTTTTGCTACTTACATGACAATAGATACTCAGGACTTTTATATAAAAACATCCTACTCTCATTCATTGTTAGTAGGAATGCAAAATGGTACAGTCTCTTTGGAAGTCAGTTGAGTTGTTGCTTACAAAATTAAATAAAACCTCACCATATGGCTGATCCAGCAATCAGGCTCCTTGGTATTTATTTACCCAAAGGATTTGAAAACTTATGTCCCCACAAAACAACTTGATTTATAAATGCCAAATTTTGGAAGCAACCAAGATGTCCTTCTGCAGTGAATGGATAAATAAACTAGTACATCCAGATGATGGAATATTATTCAGTGATAAAGAAAAAATCAGCTCTCTAGCCATGACAAGACATGGAGGAAGTTTAATGGCGTATTACTAAGTGAAAGAACACAATGTGAAATGGCTACATACTGTTACTGAACCAAAGTGGGGAGTCTGCTCCCTGCTACCAAATTCTAGAGGCAGAGACTGGTGAGAAAGAAAGGAGATTTCTATTCAAATACTACACAGTCTGAGAGAATGGCAGATGCTCATCTCGAAGCCCATCCTCTTCAGAACAATCAGAGGAAAGCCCAGCCGCCCGAAGCCAGACCAAAGTCAAAGGCAGCATCCAGAGTTCCCTTTCTCAAATAAAGTACTGTCCTTTGGGATTGCAGGTGGCTGCTAAGTGGTCAACCAGGCAGCTCATCTTTTCTCCTGGCCATTGCCAGGACTCCTTGGAACCTGCATGTGGAGCTGCCACCACCATCAGCCATGCACTTTCCAGGGTCAGAAGGTCCCACAAACACACCAGTCAATACATTCACAAGATGTATAAAGGAGCATGTCTCTTCCTTCCCTTGCCACCATTATGGCCTCTCTGCCCATGAGCCTGCCTTCCTCTGGTCCCACCCACGGTCAATTAGTGGGACAAGGTAGGAGGGCTTTTCCTCCTATCCAATTACATACTAGCCTTATGGGTGCTCAGTGCAAAGTCTCCTCCTGCTGTTCTCTTGCCCTGGGGTAGGGGGATCTACCTATAAGAGCAGGACACTTTGCACCTGAAATGAAGCATTAGCAAGGTGCTAGCTTGGTCACCTGGACACCTGCTACCTTAGGTGGTTTGTGAATTCCTCAGGAAGCCTCCTCTGTTCCTTGTCCTCTGTCAGCTCCCCATTGGCCAGGCTGTTAATGCCAACTGCAATCATACCTCAGTACTCATGGGCTTCAGAACTCATCTTGCTGCATTTGCTGCATTTTGACAAGAAAAAATGTGTAAGCACTGGGTGCTTGCTGCATTTTGATAAGAAAACAATGTCTCAACTCAGAGCTTGCTACGAGAACTCGTCATGCTTGCTAGAACCTGTATGAGTCATAACATTCAGTCTGCAAGGGAAAATGTTTCATTGTTCATTACTCATCAGTTTCGGTACTTGTTTTGAGTTCTGGAACAAATTAATGATGAGTAGTACCAAGGTACAACTGTATGTGATATACTGGAAAAGGAAAAACTATGGAGAGTAAAAAGATCAGTGATTGCCCAGGTTAGGGAGGCAAGAGGGATGACTAGGTGGTAAACA
This sequence comes from Noctilio leporinus, assembly GCA_004026585.1. NCBI lineage: Eukaryota > Metazoa > Chordata > Mammalia > Chiroptera > Noctilionidae > Noctilio > Noctilio leporinus. The sequence goes on from PVIW01005580.1 coordinate 22,997, forward strand.
GAAGATTTTTAGGGCAGTGCAACTACTTTATATGATACTATAAAGATAGGTACATGTCATTATATATTTGTCAAAACTTATGGAATGTGCAACATCAAGAGTTAACAGTAATGTGAAATGTGAACCTTAAGTAATTATGATATGCCAGTGTAATTTCATCAGTTATAACAAATGTACTACCTAGGTGTGGAATGTTAAGAATGGAGAAGACTATGCATATGTGGGGGTCTGGGGTATATAGAAAATATTTGTACCTTTCAATTAATTTTTCTGTGAACCTAAAACTGTTCTAAAAATAAATCTTAATAAAAAATCACAACTCTGGCTGGTAGCACAGTGGATAAGGCGCCGGCCTGTGAACCCAAAGGTCACAGATTCAATTCCCCAGCCAGGGCACATAACAAGGTCGCAAACCAGGTCTCCAGTCAGGACTGTGGCTGGAGGCAGGTGAAAGGCAACCATACATTGATGTCTCTTTCCCTCTCTGCCTCTCCCCCTTCCCCTCTTTCTAAAAATAATGAAATAAAATCTTAAAAAAAAAAAATCATGAGCCCTGGCTAGGTGACTTAGTTGATTAAAGCATTGTTCTGTGCACCAAAAGGTTCTGGGCTCAATCCCTAGTTGGGCAACCGATTGATTATTCTCTCTCACATCAATGTTTCTCTCCTTCACCCTCTGTACCTCTTTATCTAAAATCAATAAACGTACCCTTGGGTGAGGATGTTAAAATATCATGAATCTTCATTTGAATTGTATTTAGCAATTTTTTTTTGTTTGTTTCAAAAAAGAAACAAAAAGAAAACTCAGGGACATGGACAACAATTCCCCAACAATTGCTGGGGAAAAGGGGAGTGGGTTGAGGTGGAAGAGGGTAAAAAAGGGTAAAAGCTAATGAAAAATACAATAAAATAATGAAAAAATAAAAAATAATAATAGAGAATCCAAGATGGAGGCATACATAGACATGCTGCATCTCCCTCCACAACCCAAAACAGATATATATATATATATATATATATATATATATATATATATATATATATCTCAAAACTAGAGACAACCAGAAATTTCAAAATATCCAGCTTCTTGGAAATCTAACAAACAAAAGATGTAAAGAAGAAGTACTCATCTAGATAGTAGGAGAGGCTGAGCCAGGACAAAGAGGATGGGGCTTGGCAGCAAGTTTTGCCAGCCTGTGGTTTGACCAGTTTGGTGATGTGGCAGCTGTGACGGGGACAGTGACTGTGGTCAACCAGTGAAAAGCACAGTCAGAGTAGGGACACCAGTTCAGTGCTCTTGGTACCAGACCAGACTGTGCAGCTCATGGTTTCTGCGCTGGTTGGGGTGGTGGTGGAATAAAGTCTTTTTGCTTCTGACTGTGAAAACCAGTGGGGGTTGGGGGTAGAGGAAGAAACTGCTAGTCTCTCAGCAGAGTCTGTAGGTTTAGAGGTTTCCATGGTCCTGGAACATTCACAGACCCACCCACTCTGGGAACCAGAGCCAGGGCAATAGCTAGAGAAGAGCTAGTCCCATACAAGAAGCAGGAGAAGTGCCTGGAAAAGGGGTGAGTGCTGAGCAAGCAGCATTGTTCCTTCTCAGACCCCTCCCTCACATACATAACATGGCTAAACAGGTCACCAGTACTGACGAGTGGCTAAGATTCCACCCCTTACAATGTAACAGGTGCAACAGCTCTACCTAAGACACAAAGGCAAATACAGGAGCCTATCAAGTTGTGAAAACAGAAATATGGCCTAAAACAGGGAACAGATCAGGTTCCAGTGGAGGGGAGCAAAGGCAAAAGAAATTGGGACAACTGTAACAGCATAATAATAAAATATAAATATATAGTAATAATTAATGGCAATAATAAATTTCAAACTAGATAGCAACGTCATGAAAATCTGGCTTGCCTTTGGATGGTTAGCTGCAGATTCTTCCAGAGCCCAAAAACTATGATGCTTAAAATGAACTCTGATCAAAGATACATGGTTTTGTCTGAAAGGGAAGTTTGGTTGTGATTAAGTCCAAATTGATTATGGAAAAGTTACAAAGCAAATATTTCTTTGGGGTGATAAACTGAAATTTAATGGCTTCCAAGATAAATTCTGTAAGGTCGCTGGAGACATTGTTTTTATGCTTTGGTGCAGTATGTCATAATTGGTCATGTAAAGCTGAAATGTAATACAAAGGTATTCCATATCATTGTTTCTTTAGAGACAGTTCAGTTAAGATCAAGCTTAGATTGAATCAAGATAAGGAAGCAAAAAAGTTGAAGTGAGAATATTTGATATGGGCAGACAGCATTAAAGAACTAATAGAATGACATTGGCTTTGTGTAAAAACTCAGAAATTAGTAAAGGAAGTATCTTTATAATTCAATATATGCAAAAATTATTAAGTAATATTTATTTATCACTCTTTTGTGTTTGGGACCTTGGTTGTGTCTATTTAATATTTTACAGATTGATTTTTTATCTTTTGGAATTTAGACTTGAAAGAAATCAGAGTTTGAGGACAGAATAAATTATTGGATGCATGTTTGAAGTTGGGTTAGGGTTTTTATGTATGAGCTCTCTGTGTGCATCATAGCTTCATGTTCAAGAGACCTATAAATGCTTTCATGATTATAATGGAAAATGGGCACTCCTGGACATCTGATACATTTGGAGCCACTGCCTTGATTTGTGTTAAGGTACCAGCAGTTATATTCACCATTTCTTTTACACCAGCTGTGAAAATGTCAACACAGTGTAAAAAGCCAAGTCAAATCTTGGATTATTATGAAAACAGTTTTTACTTTACGGATTCCCAGATATGATTTTTAAAACTCCTGGAGGTCTAAAGACCATATTTTAAAGTAAGAAGGTTCTAGAGCTAAGATTTCCAAGGAGAACAAAGGCCACACTCTCTCTTTTTAGCTATTCCTTCTGTTTGATCTTGAAAGTGCAACTCTCTTGTTTGAAAAGTTCCTAAACCCTATAGCCCCATAAATATTTATTTTCTTTAATGCTAAATTTTCCAGTTTCTTTTCTTTAGAAGAATTACATACAGTAGTTGTTTTTTTTTTTTTTTTTTTGAAAAGTATTACTTGCATGGTGTTTTAAGTAAAGGTAAGAATAAATAATGTGTTTAAAAAAAATTTTTATTTTATTTTATTATTTTCAGAGACAGGGGAAGGGAGAGAGGCAGAGAGGGAGAGAGGCATCAATGCATGGTTGCCTTTCACCTGCCTCCAGCTATGGATCTGGCTGAAGACCTGGCTTGCAACCTGGTTATGTGCCCTGGCTGGGGAATCGAACCAGTGACCTTTGGGTTCACAGGCCAGTGCCTTATCTACTGTGCCACCAGCCAGGGCTCTAAATAATGTTTTTTTAATTGATGAAAAGTTTTATACATTTTCTTAAAATGTATTAGCATTTATATATGTATCTTGTGAAAGAATACAGAAAAGCTGGAGATACACACATATTTTTAAAAATTACTTTAACAAAGCATATTCTTAGTAACACAAAAGAGTCTTCATCTGATTTACTGTGAAGATTATGTGCTTGAGTATAAGTATTTTATTTTTAGTTTCTGTGCTAAATTGAGCCACAAAATTTTAGTTAGTAGACTAATAATTATGCTTCTTTGTTGTTGTTGTTACCAGATTCCCTACATTGACTACATATATTGTAAGTTCTAAGCTAGGAGATATAGATGTTGCAATTTCATCCAACTCCTGAACTAATAACATGCAAAATATGGTACATGGTTACTTTTTACTCTTTATTACCTTTTTAAAGTTCATCAGATTATCAGAAGGTTTTCCTAGAAATACTTATTCACAGTTATTCTTCAGTTAACTGTGGAAATGGCTATAAATAGTTTATTTCAATTCTGTAGGGAGGATAGTAGGATTTTTAACATAGGACAGATTAAACAACTAACTGGTTGCTTGAATTTTCTCTCTGTAACTTTTATTTTGGCATTATGTAGACAAAGCCCAAGTACTTTAATTATGTCTGAATTAATTTACAATACATGAAACTCACCCACACTTGTTCTATTTATCACTCCATGGAAACAGCATGCTTTGAGCTGCTATGAAATTTTCCACACGCAGGACATTTTCACTTTTATATTTACAATATAATCTTCTAGATTATATTGTGTCATTTAAAGTTGTTATGGAAATGCAATGAAGTTTCATGATCTTTTTTAAAAATGCATTTTAAATGAGCCAGCTTTAGCTTTTCATTGTATAAGCTGAATTTTTTTATCATCCCTTATTCCTAATTTCTCCTTCTATCCCTTGTATCATTGCTGTTATTCATTTCACCTGTATATAAGCATGTGTAATGTGGTCAATTGTTATTATTGTTTTGAATAAATTGTTACCTTTTAGATCAACCGAGACAAAAAAATATGAAAATTAAAAAAAAAAATTTATTTTTAAAAAAAATTTTTATTTATTATTTCCAGGGAGAGAGGCAGAGAGGGAGAGAAACATTTATGTATGGTTGCCTTTCACCAGCTTCCAGCCACGGACCTGGCTGGAGACCTGGCTTGCAACCTGGTTATGTGCCCTGGCTGGGAATTGAACCAGCAGCCTTTGGGTTTGCAGGCCAGTGCCTATGCCACCAGCCAGGGCAAAATCTGAAAAATTTTATGTTAATCTTCACTATTCCTTCTCTACTCTTCTTCCTTTATTTTTGTAGACCAACTTTCTGATTTGTCTTATTTGCCATTTTTCTAAAACTTTATTCTATAAACATTTCTTGCAAGGCAGGTCTGCTGGCATCAAATTCCCCCAAATTTTGCTTGTCTAAGGAAGTCTTTATTTCTCCTTCACTTTTGAAAGATAATTTCACAGGACACAGAATCCTAGGTTGGTGGTTTCTTTTTCCCCTCAACATTTTAAGTATTTTACTCCACTTTCTTTCTTGCATGCTTTTTGAGAGAAGTCAGATCTAATTCTTATCTTTGCTCCTTTATAGGTAATATTTCCATCCTTCTGGTTTCTTTCAGATTTTTTTTCTTTTTGTTGGCTTGGTGTTCTCTGGGCTTCCTGGATCTGTGGTTTGTTGTAAATTTTTAGTCATATTGTTCAAATATTTCTCTCCTTTTTCTTCTGGCATTCCTATTTCATGTAAATTATACTTTTCTAGCTCTCCCTCTCCCTCAGCTCTTGGGTAATTCATTCTGGGGTTTTTTTTTTTTTTTTTGGTCTTTTTTCCTCTTTTTTATTATTGGAAGTTTCTTTTGAGATGTCATCAAGCTCAGAGATTCTTATAGCTCTGTCTAGCCTATTAGTAAGTCCATCAAAGGTCTTTATTTATTTAACAGTGTTGTTGATCTAGCATTTTGTTTTAGTCTTTCTTCAAATTCCTCCTCTCTGCTTACATGGAATGCATGGGCATACATGATATCTCCTTTATTCATGAGAGTCCCTAGCATATTAAGGTCATCTATAGAAAAAATTAGAACCTTGAATTTCTTTAAGAGTGAATAAGAGGAGCAATGTACTAAAGACCACCTACTTTGGTTGAGGAGTGAAGAGGAATTAACCAAAGAGCCAGAATTGACATTCCAAAGAGTATCAGCAGAATAAGAAAGATTGTATTACTGGTGTTCTCTTGGTATTATTAGGCACTAGGACTGAGAAGCATAATTGAGGAATTACTGAATTTAGCTAGGATAGGATGCTGGTGATACCTCCACAAGTGAATTTGAGACTAGCAAAATGTTGAATGGAGAGTTGGGTTTTAGTGGAATAGGTTTATTGGATATAGATAATAAGTTCTTAGATTTTGGCCTTGAAAATAGGAATAAAAACAATATTAAATTTAATGGCCATGGATATCAGGTGACAAATTATTACTTAATTGAGATGATCAAAATTAGGAGAGTAAGTCTGGAGCAGATGAATTTGAATTTGAACTTTATAATGGAAATAATAGTGGCATATACTTTGAAATGCATCATTTTAGCAGTGAAGGCCAGAGAGGTTAAGAGATTTTTTGTTTATGTAACAGGTGCTCTTAGTTTGAACATTTCTTCCAGCTTGTAATTTTTGGTAACTGCTTTTCTATTTTGAATTTGAAAATTCTCACTAAGGAACCCTCTGAAAACAATAAATTTCATGATGCCAAAAATTCATATGCTTTGTTACACTGAAGAAGTTTTAGTATAATGCAGGCTTTTGTTTTCTTTTGATATTTCCCAGAAAATATGTAAAACTGCATATGCAAGATGTCATTGACAGACACTGTGAAATGACTGGCATTTTGCTGGACAGTAAGAGGTGAAGCAGTCATACCAAGAGATTTTGAAATTTCAAAAGAAAAGTGGTACTTGAATAAAGTAAAATTGTGTATTTTATCTTTGCTTTAAAATGTCTTTAGGTTTCAAGGGTCTTGTAGTGAACATGTTAGTACTCTATTTTTTCCAGCTGCAGAGGTGTACTGTGAGAAATGCTTGAGGCTTGAGAGGGTGGAGCTTGCCTTATGCGTTGATTGGATTTAGGTCGACCTGAAATTGGAAAGCCAAGATTCTATACCTCTTCAGAAGTTTATGAGAATTGGTTACATAAACAAGTCACTTATTTTCTGTCTTTTGACTTTCTGATTGATTTTTTCCTTTTTATGGCTCTTTTTGGGCCTTTTTATCTAGTGCTAGACTAGAAACTTATTAGGCCTTTCTAAACACATGGGAGCCCATTCCAGAGAAAACAAAATCAAAAGATACTAAAAACATGATATATAACATTCCATGAAACATATAATGTAATTATATTCTGAGAGTGTGGAGTTAAAGTACATTTTGTTCTGGGAATATTGTTAAATGACCTTAAATTATCAATAAGAATAAGGGATAGAAAATGCGACACTAGAGGTATGGCAATAAGAAGATATGGGACCCAGTTTTCATTTACTCTATGTGTATTATCTGAAGGAGAGAGAGAGTGTGTTGCAAATAACTTCTTTTTATCAGATGGACAGTTTGGAGGGTTTTTTTGTTTTGTTTTGTTTTGTTTTGTTTTTAATAAAGGGTGCCGGATTAAAATGTAGCCTGATAAGTTGAACCTTTGAAGATAGTTTTTCTTGTCTTGAGTAGTCATTTTGTGCTATGATATCTCACCCTGATCTTCCTGTCCTCAATAAATCTTAAAAGAATTGGTTGTTCTAACATAAGGAATGGACTAAAGTGCAAAGATATATCAAGATGCCAAATTGGAAAGGAAATCAATTGCTTTTCCAAGAATCAAAGAGAATATAGCACCAAGGAAAAGAATTTGTCTAATTCTTCTCATGGGACAAGCAAACAATTGCTGTAACTATGCTACCCAGAAACCAGAAATAAATAAAATATTTATTAAATAATTATATTTATTGTGACACAAATACCTGTTGGCTATAAAAGTACAGCCCTTAAAGGAAAACAAAAGATAAGGAAAATGGGAATACTTGTTCTACTTTTCCAACTTTCTGTGTGATGATAAAGTTTTTGTTCAAAGCCTGCAAAATAAAAATAGGTTGCTCATTCAGAATCAATTTCAGTTTTCATCTTTAAAATACTTTTTCAGACAATTTATCCTAAGAATATTCATTATTGTTTCCTTCAGAGAGAGGCCTTTTCAGGCATCCTTTAAGTGATTTATCCAGGATCATCGTGGTAATAACCTTCAGAGGCTGGTAAAGAACTAGGTAGGACTCTGGCTCTACTGGCCAAAGAAGATAGCATAAATTGTAGCAGTTGACAATCTCTAGTGGGATAAGGGAATATAAAGCTGGAATTACTTCTGACTTGAGAGACCTAAATCTATGTCTTTTATTTAATGTCAGTAATTCAGGATATCTTAGCAGAAATGACTTAGTTTTTGATATCTGCTACTTAACCAAAACGCCATCATCTCTGTCACAGGCTACCTTTTCTTCTTGCATTCACATCCAGATTGTAGCAAATAATTGATTTGAACCAGGAGGAATGAGAATAAAAAGAATGAGAAAATTAACAGTGCAAGTGACAGTAATTAAAATGATTGGCATGAGGTCTCAGCTGGGTATGAAAAGAAGTGAAGCAGGTGGGGATTTTATTCCCCACCTAGAAAAGCATGAAGTCAAGGGACTGCATGTTTAAGCATAGGTTTAGTGGCCGGGAGACACTAGGAAAAGTTTTATGAGTAAGAGCTTTCAGATTTTGAGATTTAAGATATTTTTGCCTCTTGATGCTACTATTTCAACTGAGGCTGTGTAAATGGAGAGAAAAGAGAGGTCAATTAAATAAATGAAGTCAGGGGACTGCAAGAACAGGGTGCTGGATAGATGATCCAGTTGAACAGTGAGTAGAGTGGACTTCCAATAATTAATTAATCAATTATTGAACATTTGTAGAGGGTGAAGAAATTGGAAAACATACTTTTTATGATTATTCTCTAGGACTGTGGGTAAGACTAAAAATCAATTTTAATATACTTGATGGTTATAATAGAAATGGGTAGTGCCTGCCACTCAATAGATAGTTGAATTTGTGTTGGAAGAGTAAAAAGTATATGCATGAAATCTTAAGGGAGTATGAAGAAACACCCAGCAAGGACAACAGAAATAAGAATGTCATGGAAAAACTTCCAGAGGAGAAAAGATTTGACTGAATTTTGAAGTACAGTATAGTCAGAGTTTAGGGCCTGGGGTGAGGCACTCCAGGCAGAAGAGAAAGATGCCTATCTGTGCAAAGACCGAGAGCTAGGCTGAGCCGGAAGACAGGTTGAGCGTGGCAGAGGGTTCAAAGAGCTTCCTTAGGAAGGACCTGTATGCCTTGTTATATTGTTTGGACTTTATATTGATGGAAACAGAGAGTCATTTAAGATTTTCAGATGGGATATGAATAAGATGAGATTTATAGTTAGCCTTTTAATGACTATTTTATTGACATTGTAGAGATTATAATGGAAAGAGTAATAATATAGACCTTTTGCTATATTTCATATGTAAGTGTTCTAGGCAATTGAATAATGACTGTCTTGTTTTTATTATATTTGTTCACAATCTTATATAAATGTATATATGTATGTTTAAATATTTGTATATATTTATACTAGTATTCACAAATGGTTGTACATATAAATACAGATAACATAAGCACACAGTATATATCATATAGTCTGCAGTATATAGTATAAGATGGAGTTTGTGAGTAATGGAAGACTCAAAATAACAAAAGTTTATTAATTTTTGTTTTGTATTATTATTTCTCTTACATGTGAAAAAATTGTGCAGGCAGTCTAGAGTTGACATTTGTGTCTCAGGAACCCAGATACCTTTTATCCTTTGGCTCCACCTCCTTCATCATGTAGGCATTTCTTTCCCCAGTGTGTCTGCTTCAGTTCCAGCAACATATACACATTCCAGCAACACTAAGTGAGATGGATGAGAAAATCAGATCCTCTTTACTTTAAGAAACTTTTACTCTGGGGACACATCTTTAACATGGTATTTCAACTTGCATCCCATTGACCAGAATTTAGTCTGATAACCTTGCTTGGCTGCAAAAGAGGCTATAAAATATTATCTGGTCTAGACAGCAATATGCCCAGTTAACAAAGATGGCTATCTTACCAGCAAGAAGAAATACAGCATGAGAACTAGCAGTGCTTGCCTCTCCATGTAATTATATCTAGAGAATATGTGAGCATGTGTGTATATGAAGTTAGCATGTTCTTAGAAGTTCTTTTATTTGAGATATACAATCAGCACTAATTTATGGGCAACAATAACATTTTGTAAGGTAAGTATTTTTTTTCAAAATGATTATGTTTATGTAGTTGGCTTAGTGTGTACTACATGTAAAGATCATAGTGGTTTGATGTTAAAACCAGGATTAGTGTTTATTGACCCATACTCTAAGGCATTCCATAGAAGGGAATAATGGCAAGCATCTTTGAAAACTGAGGATAATTAGAAAATAATGATATTTTAGTTTGAATGAATGTATACTAGTGGGCATGACATTCTTTCCATTAAAAAATTTAGATATTAACCACTTATCAGATGTATCAGCGAATGTGTTCTCCCATTCTGTGAGTTGTCTTTTTTGTTTTGTTGATGATTTCCTTTTCTGTGCAAAAGCTTTTTAGTTTGATGTAATCCCATTTGTTTATTTATTATTATTTTTGTTGTGCTTGCTTGGGGAGATATGTCAGATAAAATGTTGCTATGAGCAGTGTCTAAGATTTTACTGCCTATGTTTTCTTCTATGATTTTTATGGTTTCAGGTCTAACACTTAAGTCTTTAATCCATTTTGAATTTATTCTTGTGTGTTCACAATCTCATCCTTCTCTTGTATGAAGGTGGTCTAGTTTCATTTTTCTGCATGTATCTGTCTAATTTTCCCAACACCATTTATTGAATAAATTATCTTTAGTCCATTTTATGTGCTTGCTTCCTCTGTTGATTATTAATTGACTATAATGGTGTGGGTTAACACCATAAAAACAAACAACCCAATTAAAAAAAGGGGCAAAGGACCTGAATAGATACTTCTTCAAAGAGGACAAACAAATGGCCAATAGAATTATGAAAAATTGCTTAACATCACTAATCATAAGAGAAATGCAAATGAAAACTGCAATGAGGTGTCATCTCACACCTGTCAGAATGGCTATCATCAATAAATCAACAAAAAACAAGTGCTGGAGAGGATGTGGAAAAGGGGGAACCTTTTTGCACTGTTGATGGGAATGCAGACTGGTACAGCCACTGTGGAAAACAGTATGGAGATACTTCCAAAATATTATAAATGGAGCTGCCTTTTGACCCAGCTATACTACTTCTGGGAATATATCTGAAGGAGCCCAAGACACTAATTCAAAAGGACAGATGCACTCTTATATTCATTGCAATTTTATGTATAGTTGCCAAGATATGATACAGCCCAAGTGTCCATTAGTAGATTAATGGATAAAACAACTATGGGATGTTTACACAATGGGATACAACTCAGCCATAATAAAAGAAGAAAGTTGTACCCTTTGGGACAATATGGATGGACCTGGAGAAAATTATGCTAATTGAAATAAACCAAATACCATGTAATTTCACTCATATGTGAAATCTAATGAACAAACTGAAGTAACAAGCAAAATAGAAAGCAACTCATAGGTAAAGAGCTGGATGACAGCTAAGGCAGGAGAGAGAATAGAGGGTGGAGGGATTGAGCAAAAAGGAAAAAGGACTGACTCATGGACATAGACAACTGTGAGGTGATTGCAGGAGAAAGGGGGGTATAAGAGAACTGAATGGTAATGGAAAATACAATAAAAACTAAGTTAAAAAAATAAAATTTCACATTCAAAAGTCTAGGTTTTCCTCTTACTTACCTTGGCCATGGTCAGAGCCTCCCATTTTCCCATTAGGTGTGACTGTGTTCTTCTCCCAACAGGATAAACTGATAATTTGATGTTGCTCAGTTAACATAAGTATGATAGATAAATTCACCTATCACTTCTGTCCAGCTGCAGTGCACAAACCTTATCTACAGATTAATTGCTTTTTGACATATTCACTGTATGAAGTAGTAAGGGAATTCCACTATCTTTGTTTTACTGCGATATTACTTTGTAAAAACAGAACCTCAGTAAATATTACCATAGACATGAACCTAAACATAAAATGAACCAAACAACTGACTCAAATCATGGTGTTCTGAGCTAATGCCATGTATGGTCTACAGTTTCCTCTCTATTAGTCCTTCTAATTCACACAAAATATATATTAACCTGTTACCTGGAAATAAACTTCCTGAAGATACCTTTGTCTATGAAACAGCAAAGGAGAAAGAAAACTATTGAGTCACTGACTGGGCCAGGAGTTGAGCCACCTCTTTTGAAAAGACTGAATTTTTAGTTAAAAACTCAAGTGATATTTTTTAAATTTTAAAGATTTATTTGGTAAGAACTAAACTGATTTCTAATCAAGGCCTAAAACAAGATAATTTGTAATGAAGTTTCTTTATTTGTTTTTAATAAGGTTGTGTATTATAGAAACTAGTAATATAGCTTTTTACTAGTATTAATAGTCTCCATAGATATTTTTCAGTTCTCATCATATTCTATTCAGTAATATTAACTATTTATTTATTAAATGCTCTCTGCTTCTTGAACCACATTCTCCCCTTGATTTCTGTAACTTTATTATTATTATTTTTCTCTTTCTAAAGACTTACCTGCTCCTTCTGAGTTTATTTTCCAGGCTCATCCTTATCTCCCCAGCCACTGGATAGGGCTCAATCCCAGCCCTTCCCCCCTAACTTCCTTTCCTTCTCTCTTCTCTTTGTCTCAGAGCAATTGTACATGCTGCTTTCTCTGTCTGAAATACTCTCCTCTCAAATCTTCACCTGCTTAGCTCCTAATAGTCTTTAATATCTAAATTAATCATCACCTGTTCATGGAAGACTTTCTTGACCTCTGGAAAAATTGCCTGTATAGCTTGTCATAGCATCATTCAGGTCTTCTAAATGCAATATATGGAAACATGTTCATGGAGATAGAACCCATGTTGTTTTACTCACACTTAGTCTTCAGTGTCTAGTCCTATCGTTGTCACCTAGTAGGTGCACAATTAATATTTGTGAATGAATGAATGAATGAGTGCATTTTTGTGTGATACATTATGATAATACCCTTTGTATAAGTTATATATATGAAGACAAATATATCCAGAAGTTTCCTTGCTTATTGGCTGAGTTGAAACTGGAACATAGTCAAGAAATGAAAGGTGAAAGTCAAATCATCAGGTTCCCAAGTTGAGATGTAGGCTTTGTTCTAAGTGTTGTGGGTTCTAAAAAATGCTATTGCAGGTGCAGAACAAAGTGAATTTAAATAGACAGTATCACTTTAATTCCCTTCAATCACAATTCAGTGTCTCTGGATACTTTTAATATATAATATGAAGGGCAAATATTTTTCTTTATTCAAACACAGTTCTTATATACACAAAGAAGATGACAGAGATATTGAAAAGTCTGCCAGTTAATTAAATGATGACACTCAAATATTGAGTTTTCATGTGTTTCACTGATGAGAATTCGAATGATTAAATATAGAATTGTGGGACTTCTAGAATGGGTCAGTTTTATAGTTTGTGGATCAGAAGAAAAAATATTAACATTGCATCTCTAATCAACATTGAAACACCCTGCTGGTGGCTCAGTGGATAGGCACCAGCCTGTGAACCCAAAGGTTGCTGGTTCGATTCCCAGCCAGGGCACATTACCAGGTTGCAAGCCAGGTCTCCAGCCAGGTCCATAGCTGGAGGCAGGTGAAAGACAACCACACATTGATGTCTTTCTCCTCTGACTCTTTTCCTTCCCCTCTCTCTAAAAATAATAAGTAAAATCTTTTTAAAAACATTTCAGTTGATTACATTCTTATATTATTTTTAGCAAGCATATGTTTTTTTTTTTTTTATCTCTAGAGACAAGTTTTATCCTTTGGGAAGTAAATTTTGATGGCAAAAATAACATCAAAATACATAATTTTTGACATACATAAATTTTCTCTAAAATGACAGTGGGAAATTGCAGGTACCATGAAATGAGAAGGAACATTCATACTCTAGTCTAGGTCCAGATAGTTTCTTTGGTGCATAAGATTTATAAAGTCCCAGGGAAATACTTTGTGTCTGTTTTCACTAGATATTTTAAATCTTACAATACGTTTTATATTAACCTAGCCACTGAGAAACAGTGATTTGGTGATTATTCAAACAATTGTTTTTCTTTCTTCCCACCCCACCCCATTTAAGCTATTTGTAATAAAATGACATAATTCTTACAAGAACATTTTGGAAACTATGTAGTGTTATTAGAGAACATTGCACAGCTGGAAATCATCTTAATAATTTTATTCATGTAAAATTCCACTTTGAGCAATAAAAATTCTATCCTACTCACTACGTGTTCCCTTTACCATCCCCACAAATTATGTGATAACTAAATGAATGCTTTGGCCACTTGGATGACATTGATGCACTTATTAGCCTCCCACTTCTAGGTATTATATATCAAAATGGAGTGTGAAAAGCTGAGTCCATTTTTCTTTTCTCTTAATAAGGAAGGAAAGAGGAAGGAAAGGGGGTAGGGAGGGAGGGGAAGAAGGAGGGAGGTTAAAGGTACTTGGCAAAAGTTTCCCATAGGGATAAGTGACTCATCCTGCTAGAGGCCCTGCCTGAGATGTTTTCAAGGAGCTCCTTATAGCCACTCTTCTCATATGGTGTGATAGCATTTGTGTCATGCCTTACTCATTTTCCCATAAGTTATATAACAAGTAACGTAACCTCTTATTAGTGATTAACATTCCAAAAATTCTATTAAACAAAATGTGCTCATGCAAAAAAATATTTAAATCAATAAATGGATATGTACAGAAATTATTCTGTACAATTCTGTAGAATTTTATTTAGAGTTTTCTTCGTCATTTCTTTTTCTTTGTAGGCTTTTTTTTTCTATTGAAAGTACTATACAGTACCTCTGAGTAGAAGAGGAAGAATATAGTCTGGGAGGGAAGACCTAAGTGGCTGCAACTGTATTGGCAATATTTTATTTCTTTAGTTAATTGATGGGTAAATAGGTATTTATAATCTTATTCCTTTTTATGTAATAATTTTTTAAATAAGAATATAACAGGACAAGACAGACAAGTCCCTACCTTTGTGAATATTGAGCAACTAGGTTATGTAATCATTCTGGATCACACTGGATCTCAGTGGACTTATATAAAAAATAAAACAACACATAATTCATGAAATCAGAGATTGAGTGATGTATTACCATCTTTTGAGGACTACAGTTTTATGACTAATAATTAGGTCATTTGTAATTCACTCATCTTTTGAACCTTTATAAGGTAGCTAATGTTTATATGCATGTCATTATATTTTATATGTATATAAAGTAAAATTTATTATAAGATTTACAATATTTAAAAGGAAGGCGTCTTTTCTAGAATTAAGAGTAATAGGAAGTAAAAGTATTAGTTCATTGTCTGAACACAATCTGTAACACTGGATAATTAGATTAATTCAGGGAAAATAGAATCATAGAATGTTAGAGCTGGAAGGAACCTCAGAGATGATCTAATTTGCAACTTCAATTATAAATGGGGAAATAACAGTCCACAGAAGCCTTATTTACACAACTAGTTAATGGAAGAGCTAATATTGAAATGAAGATTTCAGAGCTTTCCTCTCTGTTTCCTCTCCACTATATTGATATTTCCCAAAGTATTATTTCCAAAACTGTTCACATGAATATACTGAAACAAAATAAAAAACAATGAAAGTAGGGTTTTGTGGCAAAGTAACCTTTTGAAATTTGCATCCTATATCCCTTTTGGATTCATAGTACATGTTAGTGTAGTAAAGTCTCTGAGAAGCCCTGAATAAAGGAATCTACAACTGTTTAATCAACTCTTTCCAAAAATTTTTTGACAACTGAACTCCTATTATACAAAACAATGCTTTTTGAAGAAAGTTTGAATAATGCTATGAAATTAGTTATATCAATTTTTATTATCATGCAGTTTAGTTGAATACATGAATTTTAAAAATTAGGTTAATAGCTATGGCAGCATATAATACATTTTAATATACAGTTTCTTAATAAAGAGGTCAGTGTTCCATAAGTGCTTTTAAAACATTCATTCATCACTCCATGAAGGGACTCAGGATAGAGAATAAGGTTCTCTCTAATGAAAACTGGAACATGCTAATGAAAATGGATAGTTGGTAATTATAACACAAATATAGATGTTAGGCTATGACAAAGGAAATTAAATCAAGAGAAAGAAAGAGGTAAGAGGAATCAGAGTCATTTCAGAATAATGGGTTGTTGTGCCCTATTGGTCTCACTGAAGCAACACTCAAACCACTAGAAATATCATATTGTCTCCTGAGGAAGGCAGTTGATGTGAGGGGAGTAGAGAGAAGGAATGACCCCAAGCATAGACGTGCTAAAGGTAAGTAAGGAAACACTCCATTTCCTCCATGAGAGTATTTTTGAATCCCTCAACAAAAGGTACTCTTCTGTATCTAACTTCCAAAACTTTTTCTTCTTAATGCTATAATTTTAGCCTGTTTTTGATTTTCCTTTAGTTAGTTAAATACATGTTTTATCAACTCCGAAGATATTGTTCTAGATGACAAGGTCTGCAGTTGTACATTTTGCTAAGTCCCTGCATGTTGGCAGATTATTTTGTGTGAATCATGCTCTCAATGAATGTTTGCTTAATGAATACAAGTGTGGCAAAATAAGCAAGGCATGCATTGTATAGCTAGTACATAACTACAGTTTGGAACGTGAAGCATTAGCCCTGATGATCCCTTCTCTCAGAGGTTTAGAGTTTACTCAAGATAACACATTAAAAAAGAAAGACTATTCTATATTAAAACCTTGATATAGGGCACTTCCATAAAAGGGAAAGGTCAGAGAAGGTTTCATAGAGACTATAATGTTGAAAATCATTATATACGGAAGGTGGAGTTGGTCAGTATATTACTTTCTGTCATTTTAACAAGTTATTGTAAAGTTAGTGTTTTAAAATAGTACAAAGTTATCACAATTACATTTCTGGAGGTCAGAAGTCTGAAACGAGTCTTACAGAACTAAGATTCAAGTATTGATATGGCTGTACCCCTCATGGAGTTCTTGGAGTGATTGTTTCTTTGCCTTTTCTAACTCCTATCCACTGCTTACGTCCTTGGTGTGGGGGCTGTTAGTGAGTCTTCTGTGTGCATCACTACAACCTCTGCTTCCATGTTGGGACTCTACTAACTCTCTTTGATAAGGAACTGTGATTATATTGGGCCAAACTGGATAATCCAGAATAATATCTCCATCTTAAAATTCTTAATTATATCTGCAAAGTCCCTTTTGCCATGTAAGATAATATGTGCATGGCTTCTGGAGATTTGGACATGCAAATCTTTGTTGGGGTCATCATTCTTTCCACCCCAATGGGAAATCAGCATGAGCAAAGTTCTGGAGGTAGAAAAAAGCAATGAGTGTATAAACTTCACACACAAAAAAGAAGATCAAAATGAAATGTGGAGCACATGTTTAGGGAGTGTGGCAAATGAAGTTGCTAGTAGGCAGGTATGAATTTCAAAGGGCTTTAAAATTTAGGATAGGAGATTTAGATTTAATGAATTTAATACCAGGGAGCCATTTCAAGTTTTTGAGAGGTAACTACTGTTGTGAAACAGTATTTATAAGAGATTAGTCATGCAGGATTTATAGGAGAACCTGGCAGAAAGTTTGAAGGCCAAGTTTGAAGAAAATTTAGACTGAAATATGTATAATTGGATATGCTATCTTGAAATGTTTTTTTTTTTTTAGATATAAGGACACTTAATACACTTCTATAAATTATTTGTTTGAATAAAGGCTTGAGTTAGAGTGGCAATTACTAACTTCTCACAAGTCAGCAATTTGATATCTGATCTGTGTTTGGATCCTAGTCATGGTTGTCATTCATGACCATGGTAGTTTCTGAAAACAAGGTTGTAATCTAGTTGTGAGTCAATGATTTTTTCTTGCTTCCTCATTATCTTTCATTTTGCCTTAACAACTGTATTCCAATGGGTATTCTGAAAGGGCTGTTCTTTTTCTCTGGAGAAATCTCCTTTGAATGATAAATTATTTCTTTTGACATTGTTTTAATGTTCTTTATTAATTCTTTGTGATAATGCATTCCTCCTAGGTGAAGGGTACTCATATCAGACTGATTCCCCTAAAAGCTTTCCTTGCTTTTACCTGGAAAGGGTCAACAGTTAATTGGATAAAAAGGACTTACCTTTTCTAATTGTAATAGAACATTTTCTGTGGTTGTTTTGGATTGTCACAGGACAATGGAGTCTTAATTATATTTAATAGTGTGAAAAGCAACATGTGCTCTGGCATCATACGGGAAAGTACTTGCATGTATAATAGATATTTATTTTTTGCTTATGTAGCACCTGTCCCTTTTTTCTGCTAGTAATAGATTTTTCTAGTTTTTCCCTATTTCAATCCATGAGTTTGGTCCGTCCTCTAAGCCCACCCTTAATGGCCAGTGAGTGTCAGAGTAATGAGTTATTCTGTTATACAGTTGGCTTTTAACCTTGCTTGAGTCTATGAGGGGTAGGCCAGGGGCTTTTGCTAGAACTGCTGGTGATGAGGCACCCACTCCCCACTGGGGCAGTTAAGCTGGTAAGATCTAAGTCTGGAGCTCTTGAAAATTGACGTGAGAGAGAACTTCCCTCTCATAATGCAGCCAAATGCAGAGGAAAACAGCTATTAAAAATAAGAGTATCTTAAGCCTGGTGAGAATATTTCAACCTTAAATCCAACTATGACTGCAGTTGAAATTTTTGGTTTCTAAGCCAGTATATCTTCTTTATTAGTTAAGCTGATTTTTGTTGTGTATCTGTCAGTTTTAATCTTAAGTCCACTCTAGTGTCGTACATATATATAATACTGAAAATCTCCCTTAGGCTCTCTGGTCTCTTCAAGGCCTTTTTCTGGAACATTGACCAAGATCTTTAGTCTTTGCCCTCATTCAGTTTCTTCACTTTGTATTCTCAGCAGGTGCGAGCTAGACTTCCTCATTACCTCCTGATTATACAAGGGGCATAAAACTTTCAGCATATATATTATTAGTAGCACTTTTGGAAAAATAGAATGTTATTGTCTAACCGAAGTCTGAAACCTGGTTGATGAATCCTTCCTCACATTTTTTCCTATTTATGTATTTAGAGGAAAGGACACATGGCTGGCTCCAGCTTATCTGTTACCACTATGGACCACACCCATATTTTGTAATGATATGAATCTTAGAGTAGTTGTAAGGAAAACAGAGATAGTTTTGCTATAAGGCTCAAAAGATTTTATTGAATGCATAATATCCAGTAAATGATAGGCATCAGACACAATTCTCATCCAGTCTCCGCTTACAAAGAAACTTTACCAAAAAATTTTGAAGATTAAATATTGCAACATTCTGTTAAGTTTTCTTTTAATAGATTTCCATTCTCATCAACCCATATAATAAAGAGGCAGAGGGAGTAATTCCATTGTTATCTCTTAATAAGAGCTGTATTTCTTTAGTTTTGCTGAAAATTTTATGCCAATAATAGGTTCAGTCGTTTTTATTTTTGAAAAGTATATTATCAAAAATCTAAATACAGATGACACTACAGAAATATTTGAGAAGTAATATTTGGAAAAACCAGAGAAACAAAGCAAAGTTACTATGCAATGTATGACCAGAATTACCCTTTTTTAAAATCTTTGACAATAAGATAGGCAGAAAGAAGATTACAAAAATTGGGGGGATAGATAATTATAATACTTTGTAATTGATATCAGGCCCCTACAGTATGTTTGCTGAGTTTATTCCTCAATACTTATACTTGCAATTTATATATTAATCAATTCCTGAACTACTTGGTTTTGTATTTAATCTTCAAATGTACAAATGTAAAATTGAACAGTCTGTTCAACTTTCAAGACTTATTAAAGGTCACCCAACACAATATCCTACTTAGAGGATGTACTCTACAACATTTATTTAGCTAAATTTTTGACCCCCTATTAATTAATAGACATTGTACTTTGCATCAAGGGTAGCTAAAATCAAGATACACCTACCTCCTCCCCCACTGCCAGAAACTCATACTCTAATAGGAGAAACAAGTGCACAGTCTACTACAATACTGGTAATACTGTATACTGTTGACATAGTCCTTGGATTCAAAGGGCTTATCAGTACCACTGATATTAAATAGGGATAATAGTGGTGCAGTAAGAATTCAATTATATTATAGCAAAAGCATTTAGCACAGCTCTTATTATGTAGTGGGCATTCAACAAAAGACAGCTGCTATAACATCATAGTAATGTAATGATATGGCTAATAAAAAATAGGAAAGGTAAAGAACAAAAAAGCCCTTATGGATAAATGGGGGTGATAAGTCAGTTAAAAAATATCAGTACAATTAAAAGATGAATATCTGTAGTCCTAGGAGAAAGCAAGAATAGGCCTCCCTAGAAAAGCTTGTCATAGTAATAAATTTAGATCTTAATATAATAGGATGTGTAGAAGTATCCTAAGCCAAAATGAAAAGTCAATTTATTAAAAATAAACCAGAGGGGCCCTGGCTGGTGGCACAGTGGATAAGGTGCTGGCCTGGGAACCCAAAGGTCACTGGTTCGATTTCCAGCCAGGGAACATAACCAGGTTGCAAGCCAGGTCTCCAGCCAGATCCTTAGCTGGAGGCAGGTAAAAGGCAGCCATACATTGATGTCTCTCTCCCTCTCTGCCCCTATCCCTTCCCCTCTCTCTAAAAAATAATAAAATCTTAAAAAAAAAAATAAACCAGAAGAATGAAAGAACATTGTATAGCATTGGGATTTGAGAGAACAAGAATCCTGGGAATTTAGATAACTAAGTATGTTTACAATACAGGGTCAGCACTCAAGAAAGAGAGAGAGCTGGAGATACTGCCAGAGATAGTTTGTGATATATCTAGAATTTATTTTCATGAAACTCATAGGTATGCATTAAAATGAGAATGATTATCAACCCCTCCATACTTGGGTCTTGAAACAAACTCTTTCAAAGGAGAAAAAAACAAGAAAAAACCCTAAACAACTTCTTGTTGATCCCAGCATTGACTTAAGTTATTTTTATTTTAACTTTAATTATTCATAAAAGGTCTAGAATTCTCATGCATATAATTTATATACAATGATGTAATAAAATATATTAATAAATTAATTTCCCAAATTCCATAAAACTAATTAAATTCAATTTTAAAATATTAAATTCTGTGAAAATAAATGTTTTTCTGAAACTAAATTGTGCCTGTTATACTATAGGTTTATTTATTTCAGATTGGTGCTTTATTTTTTAGTAATTTCTCTTATCTTGTCCATGCACTTGCGATAAAAATAACATGCTCTTTTGAACCTTTGGAAAAATATTGTAACTTCTCTTCTGAAATTTTCTAATCTACCAAAAACCATTAGCATATTCAGTGATTTAATGAAATTTCATGAAAATCTATGACTAAAAATACTTCTTTAGCATTAAAATATTTGTAACCAGATAAAAAAGAATAAAAATGACACTGTCCAATGCAAAGCTTGTCTATTTAACAAAATGTTTAGAAAAGTCTAATAATTCAACAAAAGTCAATTGTTTTTCAGTTAAATGATTTTAAAAACTGTGGCCAAACTAATAGAAATAGGTAAGTTTACTAGCTATATACTATAGCTTTTACTACCATGTATTGAGTGCCAATTCTGGGGCCAATTTTTTTTCTATTTGACCTAGTGAAAAAGGCCTCACTGTGTATTCTATAACATGATGTGTTTGTGGATAGACTTTATCTGGAAAAAAAATATTACATTAAAATTTTCAAAGAAGACATCCTATCTTCACAATATAGGATGGGCTGGTAAAGAAAATAAGATTAAAGTTGTGACCTCATGCTAATAAATATCTTTATTTTTCTTTTATTTCCTTGTATAGTATTTGTCACATAGTAGCCTGTGAATGATAGTTTAGGAATAAAGCATACAAGGCCCTGAAAGGTGGCTCAGTGGAAAGGTGCCAGCCTGCAAACCCAAAGTTCACTTGTTCGATTCCCAGTCAGGGCACATAACCAGGTTGCAAGCCAGGTCCCAGCCAGGTCCATAGCTGGAGGCAGGTGAAAGGCAACCATACATTGATATCTTTCTCCCTCTCTGCCTCCCTCCCTTCCCTTCTCTCTAAAAATAAATAGGATCTTAAAAACAAAAAGAAACATACAACTCTAGTAAACTTAGGTAATTGCTTTTTTCTGAGCCATCAGATATCTTAACCTTCCTAAAGTAGGAAGCCCAGTAGCAGCAGCACATTTCTATAATTAATTAATTAATTAATTAATTAATTTTGGGAAAATAATATTAATTATGCATTGAATTGCATGAGAAGTAGTTTAAAGAAAGATTTGTTAACATGTAGACTTGAGGGAAGACTATTTATGGCTTATGGAAATTTGGAGGACAGTTATTATCTGCATTATCCTTTAAAATGAATTGCATGTATTAAAAAAATTTTACTACTATCAACTAGTAGTTGATAGTACACATGATAGCAAACATGAATGATTGCTGGAGGCTTTACTGCAAGATTAGATTCTTGTTACATGCCTTTCAGAAAAGGTTGTCTCCTGTGTTATTTCATAAAGAAATAGATAACAATTTTAAACCATTGAAGTACACACACTGCTACTATACATTTTAATGGACTGATTTGGTTCTTCCTCTTACAAATTATAAAGACTAAGGGCTTGATGGATACTCAGGATTTAGCAAATAAAGAGAGAAACTTCATTATTTCCACAGACCAAGTAAAATAAAAGATACAGATAGTCTAATACAATATAGCAGGACCCACTTTCATAATGACATTGGAAACTGGTCATTTTCAGTGACTCATCCACATTCTCTTCCTTGCATCTAAGTAGGCATGGTAAATTACATTTTTTCCTCCAAATTCTTGTCAACTCATTAAACTTTGTCTTTAGTTAAATAGCAACAGTGATTTCCATATTCTCTGAAACCCTATATTAAAGTCATTAAATGACAAATATGATTCCTTATGGAATTTCTGTAATTGAATTTTTCTGACAGGAGAAGCACCCTTTCTCCCCATTCCCTCCCCCCTTTCCTCCATCCCTTCTCTTCCTTTCATTTTAGAGTTCAAAGTAAAATTAGAGGCAATCTAATTCAATTTTAATCTGAGGCTCAAATGGGTTCAACAGTGCCAGAGCCAGAACTAGATCCTAGATTTTCCTGATCCAGGTCTTATTGCACCACATATATTACTCCCTTTAATATAAGTGTTAATACGAGTACAAACAAATGCCATGAGTGTTGCCTCATGTATACTAAGCAGTTGCTTTGTACAAGGTGCTGTAATTAGCGTTGTGTAGGAAACCAAAGTGGATGAGACAAAGGTCCTTTCATCGTGTAGTTTGCATTCTACCAGGGAAAATAAGTTACATAAGTATGAAACTCACCTGAAGAGGTGTTGTTTTAATCCTAGGTAAAAATAAATTTAGTGAAGTGTATTTTACTCCCCCCTCTTTTCGTCTTTTGCATCTCTCTTCAATTACAAGTTTATCTTGGAAGGCCCAGCAAGGACTGTGGGCTGTCAGAGTCAGAATCCACCACATCTACCTCAGTTCCTGGTCACATGTTATTTCAAATGTCCCCAAGTTGGAAAAATCCTTCTTCTTCTGGATATAGCATTTGCAGTTCTTCTCTAGAAATCTAAAAAAAGAGGGAGAAAATATAAAAGCATAGAAACAAAATATCAGTTTGTAGTGAACAAGTTTCTTGTGCTAATGTTTCTGAAAGTCCAGCCAGAGGTTGGTTTGATCAGGGCAGTTTGTGAAGCTTCCTTTCTCTTTACTCCAAACCCCCAAAAAGATACCCAGAGAATTTTATACCTCCTTCTCCAAATGTTTGGCCACAGAAAGGATTGGAACAGAACTTCCAGTCACTCTAGCAAAACTGTGTAGTATAAAACTGCATTTACTTCCTAAGAGAGAGAGCAATTCTTACCTTCCCCTGGGTATTTCCAATGAAACAAGCAAAAGTTCTTCACTCCTTCCATGAGGTACTCTTTCTCCAGTTTTCATAGCAAGAAAGGCTATTTCTTCACAAATTGTTACACGAAATTCAAGATCTATTCAGAGGAGAGCAAGATTATTCTGTTTGAGATGATGAGGGTGGCTAACTAATAATAATAATTACAATGATGATTACAACAGCAATGATAACATCAACTGCCACTTAATCTCCTTGCTTGTAGCAGAAATTAATGTATTGTTTATTTTAGATTTTTATTTAATGCTTATAGCAATTATATGACATTATCCTAGTATTACTTTCATTTTATGAATGATATGCTAAATAATTTATTAGTAAGTAATAGATATTTGATTCCAACAGATTTCTGAGCTTAAGCCAATTCTATACATCCTCTTTCCACTATTAAGAAGGCCTCTTTGGAAAAAGGCAGCATGCTAAATCTATTGATGGATTGATGTCTCTCTGCTGTGCTTTCTTAGTGCATATATGGCCATATGTATATATTATTAAATTAGCTTACTTCTTTTTAGGAGGAAAAAATGGGCCAATTGCATAATTTCACAATTTTAATTTATTCTGTCTTTAAGTACAATTTTTTCTACAGTGCTTAATGAGGAGAAAAAACCTCAAAAGCATACTTAACACTTGCTTTTAGAAATTTTCTTCTTTTCATTATTAGCTTGACAGTTTTTAAAAAAGATTTTATTTATTATTTTTAGAGAGAGGAGAAGGGAGAGAGGTAGAGAGGGAAAGAGACATCAATGTATGGTTGCCTTTCACCTGCCTCCAGCTACAGACCTGGCTGGAGACCTGGCTTGCAACCTGAGCTTGTCAGTTTTATTTTACAGAAAACCTGGTATAATAAAACTATTTTCTGTACACTGCAAATGGTGATTTTTACTATATGAAAATTATACTTCAATTTTAAAAAGTAGAATAAAAACTAAGATCATGATAAGTGTTATTAAGACAATAAAATAGGGAAATGAGACAAAGCAAAGAACATTTTTTTTAAATGGGTGATTTTCTCATTTTATTTTGCGTGTTTTATTTTTTAATAGCTTGTTTGTTCAAAAAAGATTGGAATTACCATTTTTTAAAGCTTGATTATACAATATATAAAAGTAAATCCCTATTTTAAATCCTATCCTTTCACATACATCTCTGCCTCCAGACTTAGGGATTATTATCCTAAAAACATGTCTGATCTTGCTAATGATTGCTATGACAGTTCTTGGATGATGTAACCTCAACTTGTTTTTGAAGTTCACTGCTTTGGAGAGGGGAATTATTTTAAGACGGAGAATTAATGAGGTATAGCTGACAAATAGCAAGTATATGGATAAGCAATAACCCCTACCAACAAATAGAAACCTATCTCACATTAATATGAAAAAAAAAATACTAATTATTGTGTGAACATAACAAGAGAGTATATGCATGTAAATAGCCCACAAAAACCAGGTAGTCAGCAAAGTTATACAGAAAAGTAAAAAAAAATACAATAAAACTCTTACTTCCTATGTTACACCTCAAGATAGGTTCCTAGATTAACTTCAAAGGTAGTTTATGTTTCAAGGGGCAATGAGGCCCACACACTTGGAGAAATTTTTACCTTATAAGACTAGTGATAACTCCTTCTTGGAGAAACTAATTTTCATTCTAGTAGGTTAGAGCAAGACTCAAATCTTCTTCCATTTGTTTGTTTGTTTTTGTTTTTGTTTCAAAGAGACCCTTTTCAAGAGGGGAAGAGAAGACAGCCACTTCCTTTACCTTTAAAATCAAAGAAAATTCTTCTTCATTTCCTTCTCTTCTCTCTCCTCTTTGTCTTCTCCCTCTTCCCCCTCTTGTTTCTCTTTCTCCTCCTTCTTTTCTCTTCCTACTTCTCCTTAAATTTGTCTTTACAGTAGGGAGGGTGGAGCTTTTCTTATTGATCTATGACCTATCCCTTGGACTGGAGTCAAGCTGAAATGAGAGTTGGCATGGGTATTTTTAGGCTGCTCATGATGGCATTACACACCCAATGGCAGCAACTGAAGATGCACCCTTTAAATTTTTGTAGGTTAATTCAACCAGTGTAACAAAAGTGAAAGTGTAGACATGTAATACATTCTTTATTTGGACTTGAAATATCTGACACACTCGAGTTTTCTAAAATCAGCCAAATGTGAGAAAGGCCAGAAACCTCTGAGAAGCCACAATGTAGGTCACAGAATCCACATCTCCCATGGACTTTATAGAGTTCATTAAGTCCTCATTTACTCTCCTCAAATCTATTTTGTTGGTTTCTCAATCCATACCAAATTAAATATAATATGTTAAGATGTGCAATAGTGGGAGAGTTGTTTCTCATAACAGCAAATATAATAGTGAAAAGCCCAATTTCAATGGAGCTATAAAGGAAAAGACCTATAATATAGAAGACAGGAATTCTAAGAGTACTAAAATATATATGTGTTTTACATAGATATAGTATAAAAAGTGCTAAGTACTAGGTACTTAATTCATGTTAGTTTTATTTTTTTCTCTAAAATATTGTTTTACATAATAGTACAAAAATTAGTTCATAACATTACTTTGACTTTTGAGAAAAGTTTTATGACTAGGGTGCTCTATATGAAATAACCGAGCAGTATATATATATATATATGATAAACTCATTTTAACCTGAAAAGTTAAAATTAAAACATATTTTGGTAGTTAAAGTTATAAACTTAAGGAATTCATAAAATTTAGATATCTTGGATAATGATAATTATTACTTTTATTTTAACCACCTTGTGTTGAATCTGTGGTTGCCTTGGGTAGTATGGATATTTTAATGATGTTAAGTCTTCCTATCAATGGACACAGTATGTGTTTCCATTTATCTGTATCTTCTTCAATTTCTTTCTTCAGTGCCTTATAATTTTCTGAGTAGAGGTCCTTTACATCCTTGGTTAGGGTTATTCCAAGGTATTTCTTTTGTGGCAATTATGAATGGAATTTTTCTCAATTTCCCCTTCTATTAGTTCATGATTTCCCATTTAGATACCTTTTGTTTCTTTTTCTTGCCTGATTACTGTGGCTAGGACTTCTAGTACTGTGATAATAAGAGAGGTTAAAAACAGACATCCCTGTCTTGTTCCTGATCTTAGGAGGAACACATGTAGTTTTTGCCTGTTGAGTATGATGCTGGCAGTGAGTTTATCATATATGGCCTTTATTATGTATAAAGTATGTTTCCTCTACTCTCACTTTGCTGAGAGGTGTTTTTTATTTTTATCATAAATGGGTACTGGATTTTATGAAATGACTTTTCTGCATCTATTGATATGATCATGTGGTTTTTATCCTTCATTTTGTTTGTGATGAAATCACATGTATTAATATTCAAATGTAGCAACCTTGCATTCCCAGACTAACTCTTACTTGATCATGTGTATGTTCTTTTTGATGCATAGCTGTATTACTGGCTTATATTTTGTTGAGAATTTTAGCATCTATGTTCATCAGGGATATTGACCTATAATTTTCTTTCTTTGTATTTGGTATTTGGATTTGGTAAATATCAAGATTCCAGTGATATATTTCACAGAACTAGAACACATATTTCAAAAATTTATATGGAACCATAAAAGGACCCACATAGCAACAGCAATCTTGAGAAAGAAGAACAAAGGTGGAGGAATCACACTACCTAATATAAAACTGTACTCTAAGGCCATAGTAATCAAAACAGTATGGTACTCACATAAAAACAGACACATAGACCAATGACACAGAATAGAGAGCCCAGAAATAAACCCATAACTTTATAGTGAATTCATATACAACAGAGAAAGCAAGCACATACAACAGGCTAAAGATAGTTTATTCAATAAACGGTGTTGGGAAAATTGGACAGAGACATGCAGAAATATGAAACTAGACCATTTTTCCTATATCACAGACAAGAGTACAAAATGGATCAAAGGTTTAAATGTTAGATCTGAAAGCATAAAAATCATAAAAGAAAACATAAGGGTCAAATTCTCAGACATTGCTCATAGCAACATTTTATCTGATATATCTCCTCAGGCAAGGGAAACAAAAGAAAAAATTAAAAAAGTAAACAGATGGAACTACATGAAACTAAAAAGCTTTACGCACAAAGGAAGCCATCAATAAAATAAAGGGACAAGCCACACAATGGGAGAACATATTCGTGGATATATCTGATAAGGGGTTAATATCCAAAATTTGAAAGAACTTATAAAACTCAACACAAAATAAACAAACAACCCAATTTAAAAATGAGCAAAGATCTTGAAAAGATGCTTCTCCAAGGAAGACAGGCTGATGGCTAATAGACTCATGAAAAGATGCTCAACGTGAGCTTCTGGCCTGGATGGAGGCATAGATAAACAAGGATCACCTTGTACAACCACTGTAAAAATTATGACTAGACTACAAAACAATATCACCCAGAATCATTAAAAAATTGAACTGTATGGAAGTTTTGAAACCAAGGAATTAAAGGAGCCACATTCATCCAGGTGGATAGGAGGGGCAGAGAAGTGGAGACATGCAAGAGGCACAGAAACTGCAGAGAGGTGTGGAGACATGGGGAGGTGCAGAGAGGCACAGAGATATGGAGATGTGAAAAGGACAGTCCCACACTCCTGTGTGATGAGTAAAAATCAGCAGAGATACCTCAGGAGCAAAGGATCCCAGCCCCACCAAGACCACCCAGCCTGGGGATCCAGTGCCAGGAAGGAAAGTGCCCATAATTATGGCTGTGTAAACCAGTGGTGGTTGGGTCAGTGGAAGGAACTGTGAGATTCCTAGGATTCTCCTTTTAAAGGGCCCTCAACAGACTTAGGACTTATGCAGACTCACTCTTCTGGCATTAGCAACAAAGCAACAGATGGAAGGGAACCAGCAGTATATAAGGAGAAATTGAAGTGTTTGAAATGTCTGTCATCAGGGCAAGTTCTAGGAGACAGTTTCCTTCCATACATAACTCCAGAGGCCAGGCAGTGGCATTGTCCTTTCTTAGCTTCCTACCTTCCCCCAATACACAGAGCCACAGAGTAGCCACATATATTGCCCCACCTTAGCAATTACCTAAGACTCTGCCCCATCCAGCACACTGTAAAATAAGTCACACTACTAAGACAGGGAGTCAAAGCACACAGGGAGGCTGCCAAATTGAGGAGACAAAGAAATCATGTTGTTAAGTCTGTGAACGTTATTATTTATTACCTGACAGACAAACATAGGAGAGAAGAAGTTAAGGCTATACTAAGTGAAACAAAGGAAAATCCACATAAAACAATGGTGAAAGGAAGGGAGCCAAGGTCCAAATAAACAATTTGGAACATAAGGAAGAAATAAATAGTCAACCAGTCAAATAGAATGAAGAAATAAGAATTGAAATAAACAAGAAGAACCTGGCTGGTGGCACAGTGGATAAGGTGCCGGCCTGTGAACCCAAAGGTCTTTGGTTCGATTCCCCAGCCTGGGCACATAACCAGGTTGTAAGCCAAGTCTCCAGCCAGATCCGTAGCTGGAGACAGGTGAAAGGCAACCATACATTGATATCTCTCTCCCTTTCTGCCTATCTCCCTACACCTCTATCTAAAAATAATAAATAAAATCTTTAAAAAATAAAAAGAAATAAACAAGAAGAGGCTTAGGAACTATTGGGACAACTTTAATCATACCAACATCTAAATCATGTGGGTGCCAGAAGGAAAAGGAAAACTTTCCTAGTTTGGTGAAGGAAATAGACATACAAATCCAGGAAGCACAGTGAGTCCCAAACCAGATGGACCCAAAAGAGGACCACACTGAGACACATCATAATTAAAAGGCATTAAAAGGCCAATGGTTAAAGATAAAGAGAGACTCTTAAAAGCAGCAAGAGAAAAACAGTTATCTTACAGAAGAGTTCTCATAAGACTACCAGCTGATTTCTTAAAAGAAAGTTTGCAAGCTAGAAGGGACTAGTAAGTATCAAAGTGATGAAAAGTAAAGACCAACAACCAAGATTACTCTAGCCAGCAAAGCTGTTATTTAGAACAGAAGGGCAGATAGTGTTTCTCAGAAAAGGTAAAGCTAAAGGAGTTCATCATCATTAAGTCATTATTACATGAAATTTAAAGGGACTTATTTAAGAAAGAGATCAAAACTATGAATATTAAAATGACAACATAATCACAACTACCAATGATTGAGGGGAGGGGATGGGGGAGAAGGAGGCAAGGAAGGGGAACAGTGTAGCCAAGGAACTAGCATGGATGACCCATGGACACAAACAACATGTGGGATTGACTGTGTGTGTGTGTGGGGGAGTGATAAGGAGGGTGGGGAAGAGGAGAGCAGAGGGGGAAAATGGGATTAATGTAATGTAACAACAATAAAAACAAAACAAAATAAAACAATTGAATTCCAAAAGCAAAGTAAGCAAATAAGTAGAATAGGAAAAGAATAATAAATATTGAGATTATTTGGAGTGTTTTCAGCTGGGATGGGGAAGGGGGAGAATGAGGGAAAAGGTCTAAGGATTAAGAAGTAAAAATTGGTAAGTACAAATTACACAGAGGGATGTTAATAACAGTAAAGGAAATAAACTAGTCAAAGAACTTATATGCATGACCTATGGACATAAACTAAGAGGGGTTTGCTGGAGGGAACAGGGCATACCAGACAGAATGGGGCAAAGTGGGAATAATCAGAACAACTGTAATAGCATAATCAAAAACTTGTATCCTTTAAAAAGATGCTCAATGTCACTAATCATCAGAGAAATGCAAATTGAAAACACAATGAGCCCTGGCTGGTTGTTCAGTGGATAGGCGCCAGCCTGCGAACCCAAAGGTTGCTGGTTTGATTCCCCAGCCAAGGCACATAACCGGGTTGAAAACCAAGTCTCCAGCCAGTTCAGTAGATGGAGGCAGGTGAAAGGCAACCATACATTGATGTTTCTCTCCCTTTCTTCCTCCCTCCCTGCCCTTCTCTCTAAAAATAATGAATAAAATCTTAAAAAAAAAAAGAAAAAGAAAACACAGTGAGATACCATCTCACACCTGTCAGAATGGCTACCACCAATAAATTAACAAACAGCAAGAGCTCGTAAAGATGAGGGGAAAGGGAAACACTAGTGCACTGTTGGTGGGAATGCAGATTGGTACAGCTACTGTGGAAAGCAAATGGAGATACCTCAAAAAATTAAAAATGGATCTGACTTTCTACCCAGCTATCCCAGTTTTGAAGGAACCCAAAACACTTGTTCAAAAGAAAATAAGCACCCCTATGTTTATTGCAGTGTTTTTTTACAATTGCAAAGATATGGAAGTAGTCCAGGTGTTCATCAGTAAATGAGTGGATAAAACAACTAAGGGGCATATACATAATGGAATACTACTTAGCCATAAAAAGAAAATAAGTAGAACAGTATGGATAGAGAGCATTATGCTAAGTGAAATAAGCCAATCAGGGGAAGACAAATACCATCTGGTTTTACTCATATATGGAATCTTATGAATAAATTGAAGTAACAAGGAAAAGGGGAACAGACTCATAATGGATAGCAGAATGACAACTCGGGGAGGGGTTGGGTTAGGGGGTGGGGGGTTTGAGCAAAAAGGGAAAAGGACTCACAACATGGAGGATAGTGTGGTGATAGTTGTGGGGGGGAGTTTAAGGGGACTAAATGATGTTGGAAAAAATACAATAAAGGTTAAATTTTAAAAAGCTATGTTAAGCACTTTTCAATGCATTAGCACAGCAATTTTCAACTAGTGTACTGCAAAAAATTTTAAAACATGCAATACCTAAATAGTCAAGGGCAGTAAATTCTTTTCCCTTAGATTGTCAAATAAAAAATGACAACAGCCAACACAATAGCCATCCAGTGTGAATAAATAAAAGTTATACCTATTTCTTGTCAGATCACCGAAAATGTAATATATTTTTGGTGTCCTGCAGAATTTTAGTAATTATTTTCTGTACCATGAAATGAGAATCTCCACATTAGCATGTTATTTATATAACTAATTATGCTGAATCAGATGAAGCTCTTCCCATCTGAGCTGGATTATATCACTCACTACCTAGTTTTATTATTAATATAATTATTTTTTGTGTAACCTAATATAACTGAAATTATATGACCTTGCCGTTACCATAATAGATACTTTGCAAACTTTGTGGATTTAATCTATTTAAAATTTTATTGGCATTATGTCCTTTCTTGTCATTATTTATTTATTTAAAAATATTTATTGTTTTTAGAGAGGGGAAGGGAGAGAGGCACAGAGGGAGAGAGACATCAATGTATGGTTGCCTTTCACCTGCCTCCAGTTAAGGACCTGGCTGGAGACCTGGCTTGCAACCTGGTTATGTGCCCTGGCTGGGAATCAAACCAGTGACCTTTGGGTTTGCAGGCCAGTGCCTTATCCACTGTGCCACCAGCCAGGGACTTAATTCAGATTTAAAGCTGTCAATTAAGGACAATCTTTGTTCACAATTAGGTGTCCGATAATCTAATATTAAGTGTAAATACTTTTACAGTTACTGCAATCTTTTCATTTTAATCTGAATTAATTAATTCATTTTACATGATGTCAGTAGTAGGTCAAATAACTATAACAATAAAGTTCAACCTCTAAAATATATGACAAAAGGAGGCTAGAGTTAATCTTAATTTACTTCTTAGATTTCGTAACCTACTTATGCTTATATGTGGTCAAGGAATCCTCAACTGAGTGACTGTTGTTCCAATAGATCATTTCTTTAAATCAGCTGTTTTTAATTTACATAGCAATTATCTATGCAAATGCTATGAAAATTTAAGTCTGCAGGTTATTTTACAAAGCCTATTATTATTTATTTATTTAATTTACTTAAAAAATATATTTTATTTATTATTTCCAGAGAGGGAGGAAGGGAGAGAGGCAGAGAGGGAGAGAAACATCCATGTATGGTTGCATTTCACCTGCCTCCAGCCACAGACCTAGCTGGACACCTGGCTTGCAACCTGGTTATGTGCCCTGGCTGGGGAATTGAACCAGCGACCTCTGGGTTTACTGACAGATGCCTTATTCACTGTGCTACCAGCCAGGGCCAACAAAGCCTATTATTTAAATAATGTGGCCTGAGATGTATGCATTTAAAATTTTGATCTTAAGGAGAGTGTGTGGTTGTAGCATAATGATTTTGCTTGTTGTTTTTCAGATTCACGATTACACTAACATTTAATACTAATGACAATTATCTGAAGAATGGTCCCACTTGTCTGCACTTCTTTATCTTAGAAATTCTGGTGTTTCTGGTCTTCAGCCTTTAGAGGAACAGTCATCATAGACACTTAGAACTCATTCTGAGTTTAAACAAACTTAGGTTTAAATCCTGGCTCTACCTCTTGATCATATGTCCTTAGACACATTTCTTAATTTCCCTTAGTATCAATTTTCTTATTTATATAATAAAGATAATAATGATACCTATTTCATAGGGTTATCAAGAAGATTAAATGGAATAACTCACTGGAATTGTGCTTAGAATATACTATATGACAGTTGTCACTATTATAGCACCCTGAGTCCTTTACTATGATATCCTGCCAAATCTTTATCTTCACAAATTGCTTCTTATGCAGAATGATCTGAGTCTACTTTTTGTGTCTTGCCAAGTAAAACTATTCATTTATTCAATACAGCTGATCTCAGGTAGATCTTAGAAAGCAATTTAATTATATTAATTTTTAAAGAGATGTGAGTCACTAATAGCTATATCCTTTCAAGAATTGTTAGTTTTTTAAGAAGAGATTTATTATTTTCTTCAATATAATTTCTGACAATTGAAGATGTAGGCAAAGAAATAAATTGAAGTAAAGGTTATAGATAATAAAAGGAAAAGTTACTTTTGTGATACATTGTCATTTCAGGTTGACTGGTGTTGCACAGAGACTGAATTGGCTTCATCAACAAGAAGTTAAATTTTTCTTTAATAGTTTGTTTTCTTTCTTTCTTTCTCTTCTAAAGCACACATTCTCCAGAATAGATGAACTCTAGTAGAGACAATACAATACATCCCACAATAGGAGGGAAGGATTAGGGAAATGATGAGGTGTGTTGAAGGTTGGGAGAGTAGGATATGAGAAGCTGTTGGCTAATCTTAGGTAACTGTGTAAATAAGGGACTGACTTTATTCTCAAGGATGGAGAAATAAATACATGAATTCACTGAATACTAGGTTTGGACATATATAGATAGGCATGTAGCACTTTTTTTTAGCTAATTCTCTAGGAAGTAAATAGTCTGTTTTAGGAGAAGCACATTGGTTATTTGAAGATGGGCTTTGTTAACAGTGAAAAGCACTATGGGGATGGGTCATCTTTACTGTTCAATTTAAGTGAAAAGAATATCTACATGGTGGTTGATTTTCTCATAAATACAATTTAATTGGTAAGTAGGGAATTGGCAGAGCTCTGACTTCTACTTTTGCCAGTGGTGGGTTTAGAAAAGAGTAAAGGGAAGAGAAAGGAGCTGGATAACCCACAGCTACAGATACTTTTTAAAATTATTTAAAAATTTTTAAAAATATATTTTATTTAGTTTGCTATTACAGTTGTCCCAATTTTCCCCTCCTTGCCCCCCTCCACCCAATACCCCATTTTCTCCAGCCATGCCCCCCTTAGTTCATGTCCATGAGTCATGCATATGTTTTTTTGCTTCTCCAATTCCTTTGTTCTTCTTAACATCCCCCTGTCTATTCTGTATTTGTGGGTGTGTAATATTGTAGATTTTGTTAGCAATTTATGTTTTAAATAGCAACCAATGGGTCATGGGTGTTTTGTGAAACCAGTCAATCTTTAGGTTAGAAAAGATGCTGAGAATAAAGACCAATTTGGATAGAAGTTGCAAACTACTAAACCATATGATTTGTGTACATAGATAATGTATATTCTCATATTAGCATGTAAATTAGATGAGATTCCTTTCAACTAAATCATGGAAATATACATTTCCAGTTATGAAGACCCCCAAACTGGGGATGCCTGGGAAAAGGAATTAATGCTATAGTAAACTTTATTATTAAAATGTGAACATACTTAATGTCTACCTTAACAGACTCTTAAATAGTTCAGGGGTTAGTTTAGGACCACGTAGGAAGTCAACCACAAGTTAAAAAAACAGCTAGAATACTATTCTACAAAGTTATTTAAATCCTAGGGATTTTTATTTTTTCCCTCAACTTAGTAGACATAATTTCTACTCTGAGGACTGGCTGAGCACTGCAAATGCCATTATTTCTGAAGGCTTCAACTTGTAAAACATATGTAGAAGAAAAACAGAGGGTATTGAAAGAAGACCTGTGCACAGCCTAAATAAATAAATAAATCTATTTAAGATGGAAAACTCCAAAAAGCATAAATTGTAGTTCCAGTAGCTTAAAGTTGAGTTGTATTATTGGAGTGGGGAGGATCTGACTCAAAAACCAAATTCATTTTTTACTATGGGTTTGGCACTGTCTTTAGGAAAACTTTCACAAAAGTGAGTTCTGCAATACACCATTATTCCAGAGTAAAATAAGTATTAAAGAAGAAAAATTTGCTTAATTTTGCTACAATATATCTAAAATACTATCATTTAACATGTAATAATTATGTAAGCTACTGGCATATTTTAAATTTTTTTGTATTAATGCTTCAAAATCCAGTATGTACTTTAAATATGTGTAAAAATATGTATGGGTGTAAATGTATTTTTGAAAGTGTTTGATAATATTGTTTAAAGAGTAATTTTTTAAACAACTGAATTAACGTAGGCATTTTGGAATAATGAAAAGAACATTTTCTATTAATACATTTTGAGAAGCTGACAGAAGGCAGTAATTAAATGGTGAATTGTCTGGGTGTGGAAGGAAAAAAAAAGTACACATTGGTGGCCACAGGAACTTTTTTTAGTACAATGTGAACAACACTGCAGTTGCTCCAGAGAGTAGCTTAAGGTGCCAGGAATGCTTCTCAGATACTTAATGGAAATTTTGACTACTTGAAGACAGAATTTTACATAGTGGAGCCAAGAAATACTAAGTATCATAAGGTAGAGTGAAATGACATTTTCTGGTTACAGGAAGAGTTTTTGTTCATTATTTTATTTAATGTTTAAAAGTTATCTTTGGAAATAGATAGAATGGATGCTTTTACCTCTAAATTACAGACATGAAAAAAGAGATTATTAAAAGTCATAACTTCTTAACAGCAGAATCAAGAAAAAATAGATTTCTTCTGTGTGTCTGTTATCATATTATTTTTATAAAAAGACAATGAAACAAAGTGATGGTGAGACTTCACTGTTGAATTCTACCAAATATTTAAAGAAGAATTAATATCAGCTCTCACAAGCTCTTTAGAAAAATGGAAGAGAAGAAAAGCTTTCTGAAATATTCTATGAGGCAAATATTTTACCTTGATACCAGAACCAAAGATATCACAAGAAAATGAAACCACAGACTAGTGTTCCTTATGAATCTAAATACAAAAATTTTAACTCAGTGCGGCAACATATAAAAATGATTTTGTACCATGACAAAGTAAAATTTATCTCAAGAACTCAAGATTTGTTTAACACTCGAAAATCAATCAATGTAATACACTCTATTAATGGAATAAAAAACAAAGCCCCATGATCACCTTTATAAATGTAGAAAAAGCATTTGACAAACCAGAGTGCTTTCATGATAAAAACATTCAGAAATCTATAGAAGGACACTTCTATAGAATATAGAAAATATTGCAAAAACTTACAGCTAACATCATGACTTATGGTAAACAAGTGTGTGCTTTCCTCTTAATTTCAGGAACAATACACACATCAGCTGTCACCTTTTTTCAGCGTTGTACTGGAAGTTCTAACAAGGGATATTATCTAAGAAAAATATATAAAAGACATTCAAATTGGAAAGAAAAAGTATATCTATATTCTCAGATGATTTGATGTTCTCTCTGGAAAAATCTTAAAATCCATAAAAAATATTGCACTAATAAATAGAATTATCAAAGTTGTAAGAAAGAGCTTCCCAGACAAGGAAAAAAAAAAAAATAAAGGAGTTCATCATCACCAAACCATTATTATATTAAATGTTCAAGGAACTTAGTTAAGAAAAAGAAGATAAAAACTATGAACAATAAAATGGCAACAAATACATATCTGTCAACAATTGAACCTAAAAACAAACTAAGTAAAAGAAAAACAGAGACAGAATCATGTATATGGAAAGTGTTTTGATGGTTGCTGGATGGATGGGGATTTGTGGGGAGTGGGTGAAGAAGAGGTTAGGGAATTAAGAAGTACAAATAGGTAGATACACTACAACCATGGGATGTAAAGTACAGGATAGGAAATGGAGTAGCCAAAAACATATGCATGACCCATGGACATGAACAATAGTGGGGGGGACTGCCTGAGACAGTGGGGTTGCTGCGTGGAGGGGGCAAAGGGGGCAAAACTGGGACAACTCTAATAGCATAATCAATAAAATAAAATTTTTAAAAATCACTATTCAAAAATTAATTGCATTTTTCTACATTATCAATGAACAATCCAAAAATAAAATTAAGAAAATAATTCACTTACAATAGAATGTAATTCCACTTATGATAGCATCAGAATAAATGAATTTTTAGGAAAGAATATAACCAAAGAAGTACAAAATTTGCACACAGACACTATAAAACATTTTGAAAGAAAGCTACAACCTAAATCACAAAAAGACATTCATAAATTGCAAAACTCAATATTATTAAAATGACAATCCTACCCAAGGTATTATACAAACTCAATGTAAGCTCCATCAAAATTCCCATTATTATTATTTTTCAAGGAAGTTGAGAAGTGAAGCTTATGCTAAAATTGACATGGAAATGCAAGGGACAACACTCTTGAAATATAAGATTTACAGTTCCTGATTTAAAAATTTATTGCAAAGCTCCAATACTGGAGACAGTTTTGTTTCTGGCATAAGGATAGACATATAGACCAATGGAATAAAATTGAGAGTCCAGAAGTAACCCTAATGTTTCTGGTCAATATTTTTTGGCAAAAGTGTTGAGATGATTCAATTGAGAAAGAATAGTATTTTTTTTTTTCTTTCAATAAATAGTGTTTGAACAACTGGAGAATGAGTTTGGATCCCCAGCTCATACTATATAAACAAATTAACTCAAAATGAATCTTGGACCTAAATGTAAGAGCTAAAGCAATGAAATTCTTGGAGAAAACATGATATATGATTCCTTTCATAGGAAGTGCCTAGAAGAAACAAATCAATGGCGATAAGAAGTAGATTAGAGTTGCCTAGAGCTGAGGAGGACTGAGAGAGGGATAGGGAGTGACTGCTATTAACTATGAGGGGCTTTTTGGGAAGAGATTGCACAACTATGTGAAATTCACTATAAAACACATTAAATTGTGCACTTCTAATGGGAGAATTTTTATGATGAAAATATTCAATAAAACTGTTAATAATAGACAGTGGAGTCTCCTCACCTGGATAGCATGACCTCCTATTTTTCCTAAATTTTCTCTGATGTTATACTTATTTGAAGTTGATCACTCGTTCTGCTTTTATTGAAATTACCAGATAGATTTTTAAAACATTTTATTTATATATTTTTAGAGAGAGAGGCTATGAGAGAGAGAGAGAGTGGGGGAGAGAAACATTAATTGGTTGCCTCTTATACACACCCTGTTTGGGAACCAACCCCCCAACCCAGGCATGTGCCCTAACTGGGAATCTTAGGGTGACCCTTGCCCTGAGGGATGACACCCAACCAACTGAGCCATCCTGGTCAGGGCTGATAGATTTGGTTTATATCAAATATTTTGTAAAAGAGAATCTTAAATGAGGGTCACCTTTCCAATTCTATTACTATTCAAAACATAGCTGCAGATAATTGACCAAAGATTTAAAATGCTGATTTGGAGCTGGGGAGAGAGATAACTTACATTTCATGTCCCATGTTTTCTACTTTATTTGTCAGAATGCACTTAATCAAATAAATTTGCCATAAAAACGGTTTACCAACTAGCAATAACAGCAGCTAAAATCATGAACATTTTTTGAACCTCAGCAATGCTTTTCTGCTTCTTTTTCTATAATTTCTTTCAATTAGCATATGTGGGCTTGCATAGACTTAAATATACACATGTATATTTACATGTTTTTTAAGTTTTTTAAACCCGTAACACAATTCCCTCTATATATGAACTTGTCAATAAGTTCATATAAGCCAGCCTCTACACAAGGGAAGAGGAGTTGAGTATTAATTCCTTTGAGTGGATTTTATTCATAACTCAGAAAATTATACAATAGGTTAAGAATAGGGATGGTCTGTTTACTCTTACAAGGCTCATTATTTAGTAGCTAGCTTTTACCCAGAAAATGGTATTGATTATTGGAAATGATATTACTTTAAAAAGTAATGCTTTAGTAGCACAGTAGATAAGGTGCCGGCCTGCGAACCCAAAGGTCGCTGGTTCAATTCCCAGCCAGGGCACATAAACAGGTTGCAAGCCAGGTCTCCAGCTAGATCCATAGCTGGAGGCAGGTGAAAGGCAACCATACATTGATGTCTCTCTCCCTCTCTGACTCTCTCCCTTCCCCTCTCTCTAAAAATAATAAAATCTTTTTAAAAAAAGTAATGCTTTAAACAAATGAATTAACAGAAGCATTTTGCAATAATGAAAAGAAAACTTTATATTATGAGTTGAGAAGGCAGTAATTAAATGGTGAATTGTCTGGATATGAAAGAAAAAAAAAGTACACATTGGTGGTTACAAAATAGAAGGGGAGATGTTAAGAAAAAATAAAGGAAATGGAGAAGCCAAAGAACTTATATTCATGACACATGGACATGAACTAAGGGGGGCATTCCTAGAGGAAATGGGGGTACTGGGTAAAGGAGGGCAATGCGGATAAATTGGCACAACTGCAACAGCAAAATCAATAAATTATATTACAAATGGTATTGGATAGATCTTTGCAAAATACATTTGCCTAGAATATTTTGATTTCTTGGAATTCTAAATAAAGTTCCAAATATAATTTTTCCTGCTATAAATTCTTAAAACTCAGAAACAAATGTAGAAAATGCTTCATGTTGTGTAA
This sequence comes from Noctilio leporinus, assembly GCA_004026585.1. Lineage (NCBI taxonomy): Eukaryota > Metazoa > Chordata > Mammalia > Chiroptera > Noctilionidae > Noctilio > Noctilio leporinus. Next base: position 62,799 of record PVIW01005580.1, read on the forward strand.
GTATCCCAGATATGCAAGGTATAATTTAGCAGTAGGAGGAAATTTTCAGTAAACAACTAAACATTTAAATAAGCATCTTTCATAGGAAGCCCTTGGCAGACCACACACTTTTTTCTTCACTAATGGTAATATTATGAAAGCAATTTTTAGTTTTCTTTAAAATTTCTGTCAAAGCCAGTGTACAAGTTCCATGAGTAAACAGGCTTAGGAGTTTTTAATCGTATCTGGTTTGTAGCCAAAATTATATAATTCAAGTTAGTCAACCACTTTATTCTAGGTTTAGCATCACTGGTGTTGCTTCCAAAATTGTATCCACTCTCACATCAGGAAGCCATGCTACCATTAACAGTTTTTAAAAATGGGTTTTGAGCTTTGCAATATAACAAATATGTATCTTGGTTCACTGCCAGGCACATGGTGAGCATTCGATTAAATGCTGCTTGAATGAGTGAGCGAATCAATGACTATCATGTCTGTGTTACTTTGTAGTAGTACTTTGAAGAGAACGATACTCAACAATATTAGCATGCTTCTCAAAAATTATTCATATTTATAGTTTGAATATACTGAATATTCTATTCTTACTGTTTAAACTTTTATTTTTTCTGTCCACAACATGGATTTTGACCTATTTATATTGGCATACATTCTAGTCACCTATATACCTTTGACTAATCATAAAAATAAAAACTAGCTCTGGCTGGCAGCACAGTGGGTAAGGTGCTGGCCTGCAAACCCAAAGGTCACTGGTTCGATTCCCAGCTGGGGCACATAACCAGGTTGCAAGCCAGGTCTCCAGCCAGGTCCATAGCTGGAGGCAGATGTCTCTCTCCCTCTTTGCCTCCCTCCCTTCCCCTAATAATAAATAAAATCTTTAAAAACAAAAAACAGGGTGGGGAAGGGGACAGAGAAGATTAAAAGGGGGATGGATGTAATACAACAACAATAAAATTAAATTAAAAAACCCAAAAAACAAACAAAAAACCTAACCAATAACTAAAAAGAAAATTATTTCAGATTTCTCATCAGCCTCCCACGCCTTCCGTGTTAAGATTTGTAGAGCTCTGTGATTTCTCCAGCCCATTTCTAAATGTCTGCATAATAAACATCACTGGGCCATATCCTTCCATATTTTGTCATAGTTTCCTGTACTATTATTGCAGTGGCTGCTGCTCCAGTAATTAGATTAGAGCTGACCTTCTTTGAAACAGTTAAAAGATGCTGCTGAAAGTTTGTAGCTCTATCTAGAGTCATTTATCATAATCTTGCCCATTGCATGAACAAATTGGTGGCAATTCTCATTAAAAAAAAAAGTTCAGCTCTTATAGTATCTTTCAAAACTTGTTATTTATTGTTTTGCCTTAGCCTCTTATTCCATGAAAAAATAGGAACGTTTGCTGAAATAGAAGAAACTACATAGATTTGCAAACTTTTCTAGGGCTCTTCCCTTACAGACTCAGTTTTTCATTAATAGTTTACCTTCCTTTGTACTGCAAAAATTTACTAAGAGCATCTAGAACAAAACATCATCTCTTTATAAAGCTTCCACTGATGGGGCACAGCTTAAATGATCTCTCTTTTTTGGGGGTCTCCATAGCTCTCTTGGCTTTGTTTATTTTGCTTTATATTGAAGATATATGTGTGCATATAGTTGTTTTAAATAATAAAAACATTAACAATGAATAATATTGATTAAGCATTTTCTTTGTGCCAGGCACTTTACACATAAGATCCTATTTATTTCTTTTTCTTTATTTTATTTTATTTTATTGTTGTATTACATCCATCCCCTTTTTGCTCCCCTCTGTCCCCCTCCCCACCCACCCATTCCCCCCAAAGTCTACCCATTCCCCCCAAAGTCCCTATTTATTTCTTACAACTACCTTGTGGTGAAGGTGTCACGATCATTTTCATTTTCTCTCATACACATTTGTATATGGTTATATATGTACATATATGATTTTACATACACATAATGTTGTAGTTTTCATAAAGATTATTTAGCCCACAATGAAAAGTCAAGTAAATTACTCTGGGCAAAATAAGCTGGGGTCTTATTGACACTGAGAGATCTGATTAAGATCACTGGGGAGAAGGGGAAGGGGCCATAGAAGGAGGTTGCTGAGCCGTGGAAGGCAGCCTAGGATGGGACTGGCTGGGAAGCTGATGCCTCCAGAGGCTGGAAATAAAAAAAGGGCGGGCTCTTTGGCTCCTGAGCTCTCCTGAGTTGGCTCTCTCTCAGGCCCTCCTTCCTTGAGGATGCCTGGATGATGGTCGTGCAGCTCTCTGTGTTTTCCAACAGCCGGTATTTTGAATGGGAAGGAACTCAGGGCACAGCCTGGGATGGGGCAGGGCTGGCAGAGGGTGGCAGGTTTATTCTTTGAGTGTCCTAGAGGGGGTGAGCTTTGAGGCAGAAGCCTACCATTCTTCCAAAATTATGTAGCTTTTGTATCTTATATTGTTTTAGTTTGTAAACTAACCCTATAGAAATAAGAATGAAAACAATTAGGGGGAAATTATCGAACCCAGGTATTAGAATTTAGCCTTAGCTGATTGGTTTAAGTGATTTAAGTTGTAACTTGATAGGCTTAAGTGACTGCTTTAGATTAGAATAAACACTCCTTTCCTTTATCACCAAAACTTTGCCTCTGGAATTTTGCCTAGAGGGGGCAGCTGGACCGCAACTTCTTGTTTTGTTAACAATACTTTTTACCCTAAATTTTATTCCCCTGGCATTTAGCATTCTTGTAGGCATGTTTGAAACTAGCCTGGTCTTGATCCCTGGAAGAGACTAGCTGTATTACTACTGGAGTACCTGAAGAATTTTTTACTTAATCTTGAAGATTAATAACCTTTTCCCTTGATACACTGTGTGACATTTCTGTCTGAACATGGAACTCTCTCCATATTTCACAGAAAGTTTCTTATATTATATTGTTTTGAATAGTTTCATACTTTCCTTATTTCAGGAAAATACACATGATTAGATGCTGAATAAATATTAGATATTATAAGGAGCAAAGAGTAAGAACAGGTGTCATGTCTAGAGTTCAAGAAAATTATTGTTGAAGAGACCAGAATGTCCAGGGAACCCACCCAAACACTTCACCTAACAGTTTCCCTAATGTGCATGCACCCATCCTTGCAACTGTGCAAATAGTGAGCACTACTTCCTTTGAGAGCTTTGCAAAATTAGCCTATAATAGTCTTTCTGGGTGAATTTACTTTGGGCTAAATTCTATGAAGGCATTAATACTCTAATACAAAATCTAAAAACTTTATTGTGCCAAACTTTAACTAAAAAATGTTAAGCCTCCAGGAAAATTGAAAACTAGCCAAATGGTTTTAATATCTAAGTGTACTGAGTCTTAACATTTCACTACTGGAAATTAAGTTTCACCACCTCATACCTAAAATTTCAACATTTATCTCCAAAGAACAAGATTTATCTATACAGTCACACTACCATTATCCAACCTCCCATTCACTTTGGAAGTGTATTACCCAAAATGTAATTTTATTCATTTCCTCAGTTGCCTCAAAATTTTTATTTGCAGCTTATCACTCCTAGGATCCATTTGAACAGTGAACATTACATTTAATTCTTGTATTTCTTTAGTCACCTTGATTATAAACAGCTCCGAATTGTTTCCATAATTAGATTAAAGGTTTTTAGCCAGAATACTAGATAGGTGATGTGTGTACCTCTTATAATATCACATCAAGAGGCTCATAACATACGTTTATGCCATTCTTTGTAATGTTAACAGATCACTTGTTTAAAGTATCACTTTGAACTGCATGACTGTATCCATTCTCTAACAAACATTCACTGCAGCTCAACAGCAGTTTTCTAATTCTACCACTGTGTCTTTGTAAGAACTATGTGGCCTTATTAAGAAAGACCTCTTTATTTGTTTGTTTTTTTTCTGTCTAGTGGATTAGAATGAAATCTTTTTAATAAGAAAGACATCCTATCGATAGATTTCTGATGAAAACTAGAACACAAATGAAGTGTACCTACATTAACCTCCTTTCTGACTTCTTTCAGTAAGGGAGAGGATTTCAAAAAACATGTGAGTAATCTTTGAGGAAAAGAATGACATACCACATAACATATTTTTCTCATGTACTGTCTTAAATATGTTTCTCTTCCATCAAGTAAAAAGTAAAGAAACACCCATTTGCAAAAGATAAGGAGGAACAATTTTTCAAGGACTCAGAAATTGATTTATTACAGGAAAATGTAGAGTATTTTAGAAAATATCTGCCTCAAGTTTGTTTTGCTTTCTTTCCTTTTTTTTTTTAAATTAAATTTATTGGGTTGGCATTGGTTAATAAAATTTTGTGAGTTTTATGGTTCACCAGTTTGATTCCCAGTCAGGATACTTGCCTGGGTTGTTGGCCATGTCCCCAGTTGGGATGCATTAGAGGGAACCACACATTGATGTTTCTCTCCCTCTTTTTCCCTCTCTAAAAATAAATAAAATCTTTTTAAAAGTAAAATTTTGTGGGTTTTAAGTGTGTAATTATATGAGGCATTGTATATTGCATTCAGTATCTTTGACTACCCCCAATCCCCTAAGCATCATACTGTTTTGCTTTTAAACAAGAGAACACTGTTCCTATGAAACAGAGCCAGCTGTTTTCTATTTACTTGGTCTGTAGTAGACCCAGCTTCACCACCATCACCATCACTTCTTAGCCTTTTGGCTAAGTTCAAGTGTGTTGTGGATCCCTGGCATTGGTACACTGGTATTGTAAAGTCTCTCCAGGTGATTGTAATATGCAATCAGGAACGAAGACCTGAGAACCGTTGGGGCTGGAGGAGGACTAATTCAGGCTCAGAAAATGGGTGGAATTTGGACTTGCAGAGCTTGAGGGAGGTATCCAAGTGAATAGCATGAACCAAGGGTAACCTACTGATGGCAAATATTTGAACTACTTTTCCCCAGATGAGACATTTTTTTTCTTAGCATGTTTACCTGAATGGTATCTTGACAGATAATGTAATCAACTTCACTTATTTGTAAGACTCACAAGCAGAAGTATTCCTGTGATTTTAGTTTAGGAAAATACTGTTCTTGAAATTGACCTGTAGCTTATCATTTGCAGTGTAACAAGCCCTTTCACTCCGGTTCTGTTAGGCCCATTTCTATAAGGAAGTTCCACCCTTTGCTCGGTAGCAAGATTTTAAGTAAAACATGGCTTATTCAAAATATGTTCTGCTATATTAATGATAATTGAAAAGAGGAAAAAGGTCCACATTTGGCTTTCATATTTCTGCTTTAACCATAGCTTCAAAAAGTGAATTTCTTTATTTTTTTTTTTTAAGATTTTTATTTCATTATTTTTAGAAAGAGGGGAAGGGAGAGAGGCAGAGAGGGAGAGAGACATCAATGTATGGTTGCCTTTCACCTGCCTCCAGCCACAGACCTGACTGGAGACCTGGTTTGCAACCTGATTATGTGCCCTGGCTGGGGAATCAAACCTGTGACCTTTGGGTTCGAAGGCCGGTGCGAACCAGCTGTGCTACCAGCCAGGGCATGAATTTCAAGCTTATAAATTCTGGTTATGAAACAGATGAAAAAAATGTAAGTATTTTGAAGGATAGTAATCAAGAACTATGAGTTACAGATCCTACCAGATGAAAAGCATAAAACCTACCATGTTAGGGCTTCAGATCAGAGTAAGGTTTCAATTTTACTATCCACTGAGAATAACTAAATAGAAGATGAATATGAATAAATATTAACAACCCAAACTATTACATTTGTCTTGTAATACATATTTTGGGGGGTTTTGCACATATTCCTAGAGTAAAATACACACATTGTGTGAAAAGATGGGAAGAAACCCATAGGAAATGTTTTCTGTTCCTGTATTACATTTTCGGAAAAGAACAAGTTTTAGAGAATCAGATAAGCAGAATGACAGAGTAGGAAGGATATCCTGAGGCTAAAAATATTATGGCCACATATTTCAGAATACAGAGAAAAAGTTATATCAGTCAAATTTAGAAAATAATACTATTTTTCCTTTGCATTTGAATACATTACCTAGGACATTGCCTGACTTATAAGATGTTAGTTACTTTAAGAGTGCCCTCCAGCAGGACTATGAGATGGTAGCCCAATGTTATACCCTATGCCCTGAAGAGTCCTAGATGTCCTGAGATAGGTCCTATAGTGTTGGGACTCAAGAACATATATAAAATAGATTTTTGGTTATAAATTTCCAAACAATGTTCAAAAATAGAGATAGGAAGAAAAGAAAGGAAAAGATCAGAAGCAGTAAAGTGGTAAGGAAACTAGTTGCAGTGTCAGAAGACTGATTTTAGTTGTGCCTATCCCCAACAAGCTAAGACTTTGAATAAATCATCTTACCTGTTGACTTCCCTTGAAAAGTGAGCTTTAGGTAGTGTTTACTAGTTTATAAATGCTTAAAGAAATAGAACTATTCTCCCTCTGAAATTAACTCATTTAAAATCATATGTAAAACAGATGGAAATAATGATTCACAGGAGAAGTGCTTTCTCTCAGCCTTTCCGATACTTCTGAGACCAACTGGAGGCATTGCCACACCCATTTGAGGACTTGAACACTCAACATGTAATCCTGTACCAGCAACATCAAGTGGGTAGAGATAAAGAATCTCAGAAGCTTGTTAGAAATGGGACCTACTGCACACTAATAGATTCCGCAGTGATATATTTCCCAGTAAAAATTGAGAAGCCTTGCTCTAGACATTCATGGAACTTCAGTTGAAAATTAACTCCTGGACTAGTTAACCTTTGGATATTAATGTGTTTTATTTTTCTCCATGACACACCATAATGACCAATTCTCAGCTGGAGAATAAGAAGAACAAGAAATTGTGACAATAATTTCATTTTTAGAGTCTTGGAATCAAGAATGCAGGGTTTTATTTTATACAGTGCAGTGTTCTGTCTATTCCACATTATCTCAAACAGGGGACTATATGAGATCTTTATGTATGTATGTTAGTGTATCAGTCAAGGGCTTGGCAGGAACTTGATGGCATTCTCAACAGAGCTATTGCAGACACCTTTTTGATAGAAGAGGTGTTTGCAAAGTTATAAGCAGGGTTAAGAGAACCAATAAGGGAAGGTGGAACACTGAGGGCCTAGTAATGGTGGGAACCATTAATATGCCTAATCTTGTTGGAGCAAGGAAAGGATGGGTACCTTGGGAGAAGTTTAACTATGAGAAGGGCTCACTATGGGGGCTCTTGCCTTTGTTGGAAGGATACAATCACTGCAAACCACAGATCACCATGATTCAAACTAGAAGAAATAAACCACACTTTCTCTTCTCTCCTGCTCTGGTCACCTTCCAGTGGCTCACATTGGCCAATCCAATGGGAAACCAGAGAGAAAGGGAGCTGATGATTGATGTGGTCTACATTCTTTACCTTCCTGGGGCAAAGAGCACAGAACAGAGGGTTAGAGAGTGATTCTGGGAGCAAAGTTAGAATATCTAACATAGTAAATAAAATGGTTAGATTTGTAAATAGAAAAAACAGGTAATGAAGTAAAATTGTAATGGAATGTTAGTTTTCTTTGCATATATGTTTATATGCTATATATATATATATGTATATATATATATATATGAATGTATGTTAAATATCAAGAAAATTTTTCTAAGAAACAGTGAGATATAGTGGTCTGGGTGCTTCAAAGAGATATTTTTATACTTTCTTCTTCTGTGAAAAGTTTTAAACAAGAGAATGATGTTAATCTGCCTTTATTTAACACATACTATTTGGTAGGTACTATTAATGGCACTCAAATATAAAACATGGTCTTCATCTACAGGGAACTATGACATAGGTTAAAAGTGAAAATGTGAAATACATATAGAAAATACATATGGAATGGAATAATGTGTTCAGATGCATTCATTTGGCGAATATTTCTTAAGTATTTATTGTATTTTGGGACTAACATTCACAAAAATAATGAGTCCAAATGACATAATCATTGTCAACATAGAAGTTATAATTTTTTTGGAAAGATAGATTTTAGTGATAGTTCAAGGCTATGTAAAAGGGAAAATATAGGTTCTTTGGGAATTTATAGCAGATATATCTTACCTGGATTTGGGAACCAAAAGAAGTCTTCTTGTGCCATCTGAGGTATGAGATATAAATAGGAAGTCAGCCAGGTAAATGGAGAGTTGCCATGGTGAAGGGCTGTTGAGGGGAGCAGAGGAGGTAAAGATGTGTTTGTGTATGCCCACTTGGAAGGGAAGGCAGCATTTCAGCAAGGGCACCCAGGAAGAAAAGGGATCATGCCATATTTAACAAACCAAAAAGGAAGTCATGACAACTGAAGCAGAAAGCAAAGGAAACATGGTGTCTGGTGTCTATCTTAAAGCCACATGAAGCTAATAAGATGTTTTTAAAATATTGAATCACTTGGTTAAATGGAAAAATTATGAGTGTAAAATATTGGATTTCCTATTAGTATCGCTCTAGCTAAAGCTTTAATTTTTTGTATACTTCTGAAGTTGTTTTTCTGAAAAATTAGCACAGGAGGACCTTTTTACCAAGACTTTCCCAGTTTTAAATTTTCCTTCCAAATAGGAAATGAGCTGAATTGACTGGAGTTTTATGTCATGTTTTGTTGTACATTGACATAATGACATTATTTAAGGCATAGGCAGTAAAATCTCAGACATTGCTCATAGTAATATTTTTTTCTAATATATCGCTTTGAGCAAGGGAAACAAAAGAAAAAATAAGCAAACGGGACTATGTTAAACTAACAAGTTTTTGCACAGTAAAGGAAAGCAAAAAAAAAAAAAAAAAGTGAAAAGACAATGCACTGAAAGAGAGAACATATTTTTTGCCAGTGATATATCCTGGACAAGGAATTAATATCCAAAATGTATAAAGAAGTTATACAACTCAGTACCAAAAAACAAACAACCCAATTTAAAAAATGGGCAAAACAACCTGAACAGATACTTATCTAAACAGGCAGATACATATATGGAAATATGCTCTATATCATTAGTTATCAGATAAATGTAAATTAGAACTAAAATGAGATATCACTTTACACTTGTCAGAATAGCTATCATCAGTAAATCAACGAAAAACAAGTGCTGGTAGGTATGTAGAGAAAGAGGAATCCTTATGCACTGTTGGTAGGAATGCAGACTGGTGCAGCCACTATGGAATGGAGCTACCTCAAAAAATTAAAAATGGAATTGCCTCATGACCCACTGATTCCACTTTTGGGAATAAATCTGAAGAAACTTGAAACCAATTCAAAAGAACCTATGCATTCCTAGTGTTCATAGCAGTGTTATTTAATATAGCCAAGATCTGGAAACAGTCCTCCAAATGCCCATCAGTAGATGAGTGGATAAAAAAGTTGTGGTACATGTACACAATGGAATACTATTCAGCTGTAAAAAAGAAGAAAATCTTATCCTTTGCAACAGCATCAATGGACTTGGAAAGTATTATGTTAGGTAAAATAAGCCATTTGGAGAAAGGCAAATACAATATAATTTCACTCATATGTGACATAAAGTTTAAAAAAACTTTAAAAATTTATTTATGAATTTATTTATTTAAAGATTTTATTTATTATTTTCAGAGAGAAGGGCAGGGAGGGAGAAAGAAAGGGAGAGTAGCATCAATGTATGGTTACCTTTCACCTGCCTTCAGCTAAGGACCTGGCTGGAGACCTGGCTTACAACCTGGTTATGTGCTCTGACTGGGAAATTGAACCAGCAACCTTGGGTTCACAGGCTGGTGCCAATTCACTGTAAAAAAAGAAAGAAAGAAAGAAAAAAGAAACAGACATAAATAGAGAACAGACTGACAGCTATCAGAGTTGGAGGTGCATGGCTGGGTGAAAAGAATGAAAGGACTAAGAAAAACCTCATATCTCATAGTTAGAGACAACACAATGGTGATTACCAGAGGGAAAGCAGGGTGGGAAGAGATAGAAGAGTATAAAGGGGGCATAAATAATGACAGAAGGAAACATGACTTAAAGTGATAAACACACAATACAATATATAGATGATAGATTATAGAATTACATACTTTAAATCTATATAATTTTATTAACCATTGTTACCCCTATGAAGTCAATAAAAAAGAAAAAAGAAAAACAACCACCCAAATGATATCATTTAAAGGATATTCATATTTTATTAATAACCTTATAAAGATAAAACCATGTTTAATTGTTTGTTGCCAAAAGTAGGAGGAAAAGTATAGAATAATGTTGACAGCCAGAAAGTTAGTTTTCATACCTATCCATGTGTATATTATGTTTATTGCTGAAAATTCTTCAACCTTTTTTTTTGAGTAATAGCACTTCAAATTTCTTCACCTATTTATACAAGCATGTCAGGACTGTTTGGAAGTCCGCCAATCAGTTTCTCTATATCATTATTGTTCCAAGTATATTCTTTCAACACTACAATAGTCCTAATGGATACTGACACAGGAAAATGAATAGTACCATCAACAATTTTATCTCTTCTATTACCAATGTTGACATTGTTGGTGTAGCTGAGAGGTAATATATTACTTTTCAAACCTGTAAATCTGTACGTGGGTGTACACTATTGAAGCAATGATTTTTAAACCACCTGACAAACCACCTATTTTCAAGATTATGGATTCATTGGGTTATTTTAAATTATATTATTTTATTTTTAAAAATATTTTATTTTTAGAGAGAGGAGAAGGGAGAGAGGCAGAGAGGGAGAGAGATATCAATGTGTGGTTGCCTTTCATCTGCCTCCGGCTAAGGACCTGGCTGGAGACCTGGCTTATAACCTGGTTATATGCCCTGACTGGGGAATTGAACCAGTAACCTTTGGGTTAGTAGGCTGGCATCTTATCCACTGTGCCATCAGCCAGGGCTAAATAATTTTAAAGCAAATGTTTTGTTAAATCATAAAGAGGACAGAAAATTTTGTGTGTAATAGGCTCTGATTTTGCTGGATGTGAAATTTCTCTAACACATAAGTCTTCAATAGATTAGATCAATTGTTCATGGTCTCTAGCTGCTTATAAGGATGGAATCTTCTTAGTCCTTTAGTTGTTAGTTAAATATGAATATATAATTATGAATGTATATACATAATTAATATAGTTTGCAAGTGATTGATTCCTCTTGAAGTATTTCTGAAGTTTTATTTCTTTCAGAGATGTTTCCATTTCATTTATTCATTTTTGTATTTATTAATTCCACAAATATTTATTGAAAGTACTATATTAAAACTCTATTTTTTTACTTTAAATATATTTTTATTTTCCAATTATAATTGATGTACAATATTATATTAGTTTCAGGGAAACAGTCCAATGAATAGACACTTATATAACTTATGAAGTGATTACCTTAATGAATCTGGTACCCATTGGACACCATACATATTTATCATACTTATTGCAATATTATTGACTACATTCCCTATTGCTGTTCTTTACATTCTTATGACTATTCTATAATCTTAATTTTACTCCTTAATACTTTCATCTTTTTCATATATCCTCCCAAACCCCCAGCTATCTGCCAACTATCAAAATGTTGTCTGTTTCTACTCTGATTGGTTTTTATGGGTGGGGGTTATAAGTTTTATGCTTGGTTTTTGGGGGTGGGGGTTATAAGTGAAATCATCTGGCATTTGTCTTTCTGTATGACATATATTTCACTCAGCTCAATACTAAGTCCATCCATGTTGCAGATAGCATGATTGCAACAAGATTTCATTTCTTTTTATGGCTGAGTCATATTCTATAATATATATGCACCACTTCCTCTTTATCCATTCATCTATTGATGGAAACTTAGGTTGCCCCCATATATTGGCTATTGTAAATAATGTTGCAATGAACATATGGAGGTTATGTCTTCTAAATTTAGTGGTATTTTCTTCAGATAAATACACAGAAGTGGAATTGCTAGGTTCTTTGATTCTTGTTATAAAGTCTATTTTGTTTGATATAAGTATAGCTATCTCAGCTTTCACTTGTTTATATCCATTTTCATGAAATTTCCTTTTCTATCCCTTTACGTTCAGTCTCAGTGTGTGTTTTAAACTGAAGTGAGTCTCCTGCAGAGGTCATCTTTTATTATTGATTCAGCCTCTACTTGTCTTGATTAGAACATTCAATCCATTTATATTTAAAGTAGTTATAATAGATAGCTATTTATTGCCAGTATATTATTCATATTTTTAATCCTCTTTTCTTCTTGTTAAAGAAGATCCTTCAACATTTCTTATAATGGTGATGAACTCCTTTAGCTTTTTCTTGCCTGGGAAGCTCTTTATCTATCCTTTCATTCTAAACGATAGCTTTGCTGGGTGGAGTAATCTTGATGGTAGGCCCTGGCTTTTCATCATCTTGAATATTTCTTGCCAATCCCTTCTGGTATGCAAAGTTTTTGTTCAGAAATCAACCAACAGTCTTATGGGAGCTCCCTTGTAGGTAACTAACTGCTCTTCTCTTGGTGCTTTTAAGATTCTCTCATTCCCTTTAACATTTGACATTTAAAAAAATTTTTTATTTATTATTTCCAGAGGTAAAGGAAGGGAGAGAGGCAGAGAGGGAGAGAAACATCAATGTATGGCTGCCTTTCACCTGCCTCCAGCTATGGACCTGGCTAGAGACCTGGCTTGCAACCTGGTTATGTGCCCTGGCTGGGGAATTGAACCAGCAACCTTTGGGTTCACGGGCCAGTGCCTAACATTTGATATTTTAATGATGATGTGTCATGGAGTTAACCTTTTTCAGTTTATCTTGTTTCAAACTCTGCACTTCCTGGACTTGTATGTCTATTTCCTTCACCAGGTTAGGGAGGTCTTCTTTCATTATTTTTTCACATAGATTTTCAATGTCTTGCTTTCTATTTTCTCCTTATGGCATCCCCATGATGCAAATGTTGATAAGCTTGAAGTTGTACCAGAGGCTCCCTGTTCTATCTTCATTCTTTGGATTCCAACTTTTTTTTTTCTGTTCTGATTAGTGGTCTCTTTCCCTATCTTACAAATCTGATCCTCTGCTTTATCTATGTACTTTTAATTTCAGTTTATGTATTCTTCATTTGTGATTTTTTTTTATGTTTTCTATCTCTATTTTTATGTTTCCTTTTTGTTTTTTGAAGTTCTTGCTAAATTCATCCACTACTTCCCTAAGTTCACTGAACATCCTCATGACCAGTGTTTCTGAACTCTGCATCTGATAGATTGCTTATCTCCATTTTGTTATGTTCTTTTATTTGGGACATGTTTCTTTGTCTTCTCATTTTGGCTGCTTTCATGTTGCTGGTTTTGATGTAGAACTGTTATATCTTCCGGGGGTTTTATGTAGTAGGTGTCTGGCAGGGTCTAATTGCACAGCCTCCTTGATCACCCGGGATGGGCACTCCAGGTACACTTCCCATGTGGGCAGTGTATACACTCCTATTGCTTACTATTGCCTGCAAGGACTGGCTAGAACCACCGTGGAGGATCAGCTGTGCAGGGGCCTACCTCACAGAGCTGAACTTACTTCAGCAGGGCATTGGTGCCCTCTGTGCCTTTCCTTTATGTGTGTCACTCAGGAAGTTCACTGGCTTTTCCATGTTGTCTGAAGCTGTCCACTGAATGTACTGACTCTGGGACCTCCTGGTAGTTGCAGGCCTAGGACAGCTATGGCCTTTATCCTGCCTGGGAACATTTAGCTTGAGCTACAGAGCAATCTGCAGATGGCTATTACTCGTGCTTGGCTCAGAGGTGCCCAGGAGAGGCTGCAATGTGAATCAGGGTAGGTTAGTGTTAGTGTTGGGCCTGGGACCATTAAGCAAGCAGTATGGGGCATACTAGGCCTGTTGATGTTTGTTTGAGAGATTATAGAAAAGTCCAAAGCATGAACCAAGACAAGCCATTTATATTTAAAAGCCATTGGAAACAGCTTTGGTTGGTGGACCTGCAAAGTGTGTGGGGTGATGTTTTGAAATTACCAGGCAGGGAAAACTGCATAAGGTAGGTTGATGGAGACTCACCTATGCTGCCGCCCTCCAGCTCTGTGAGGGAAGGGCTAAAAAAAGAAGCAGTGACCTCTGCCAGCACTTCTGCTTGGAAGGAAGCTTTCCCTTCAGCTTTCTTCCTGAAGACAGATAATTCAGTCCCTCCTTGTATGTCTCTGCTGCCTCTAAGTAGCTGCCCCAGCACTGGAGCTCAGATCTTATGAGTCCAAGGAAATCTGTGCATGCGGGCCCTTTAAGAGGAATGGCCTAGGACTCCAGCAACCTCTGTCTCACTCAGCCACAATCCCCACTGGTTTTCACAGCCAGAGTTATGGGGACTTCTCTTCCTGGCACTGGAACCTTGAACTGAAGGGCTGGTGTGAGGCTGACACCTCTGGTTCCTCAGGGAAAACCTTTGCAGCTAAGATATCCCTCCTGATTTTTATCCTCCACTCATGGATGTGGGATCAGCCTGTTCTGTGTTGCCACCCCTCCTACCAATCTCAATGTGGCTTCCTCAAATTCTTAGTCTAGATCTTCTGTTCAGCTAGGTTTCAGGTGGTTCTGGATGAATAGCTGTTGCATAGTTTACTAGTAATTTTGAAGTGATTGTGAGAGGATGCAACTACCACATTTTTCTACACAGACATTTTGACTGGCTAAGGCTCTAACTTTATTTATTTATTTAAAAAGATTTTCTTTATTATTTTTAGAGAGAGGGGAAGGGAGAGAGGCAGAGAGGGAGAGAGACATCAATGTCTGGTTGCCTTTCACCTGCCTCCAGCTACAGACCTGGCTGGAGACCTGGCTTGCAACCTGGTTATGAGCCCTGGCTGGGAATTGAACCAGCGACTTTTGGGCTCACAGGCTGATACCTTATCCACTGTGCCACCAGCCAGGGCTAAGGCTCTAACTTTAAAGTTGACAATTAAGCAGATTTTGTTTTCAAGGGGCTTAGATTCTATTTGGTAGGTAAGATTCAAAAAGATATTACAAGAAAGAATATGTGAAGTCCCAAAAGAGAGGCTTGAGCTAAGACACTGCTGCTGAGGTGAGAGAGGCTATTTCTACTTGTGAAGGTAGGTTGGAGGTCAGGAATGATTTCCTAAGGGAAGTGACATTTAGAAAGCATCTTGCAGAATGGTGACAAAGACATGGTGGGATTGGAGAAAAACAAACTTCTGTGTGTGAATAAATTATTAACATAGATTATGTGCTCAGAGTAGATTGGTATGGTTTGGGCAAGAGCATAATGTAAGTGAGGAGGCAAAGTGTGAAATAAGATTGAATCTTGAGAAGGCTTGAAATGGTGAATTGCCTGTTTGTTCTACAAAAGGAAAATGACTGACACTGTTATTTAACAGAAATAACAATGGTCCAGTTCCCAGGAAGAAATGAAAACTCTGGGGATTATTTATTTACTACTTATTTTATGACCAGGGGAGAATTGCAGTGTAGCATGGACTGTATATATGCTCATACTAACTTTTCACTATACATTTTCATTCATAATAATTTACCTCTTTTAACCTTTCTATGGTTTATAAATTTTTTCAATTATATCATTATTTCTTAATCTTATCTAGTTTTAAAAATCACTTAGAATGCTTATTTAAAAGTAGTATATTAAATTATTATTTTATATAATATTTAACAAACACTTTTTTCAGTTTTACCAACATTTTTCTTTGTTTACCATCATTTTTTAATTTAGACGATCCCTATTCTTCCTTGTTCATTTCCCTTCCTTTTTCAATAACATACTTTTAAAGTTGTTTTTGTATCAGTTTATAGATTGTGAACTATCATAATTTGTGTTTATCTCACAACTTTTTAAAATATATCTTTTTAAGTGTGCCATTCTAGAATGACAGTTGTTAATTTTCAGCTCATTGAAAATAGTATATATATATATTTTTTGTCTCTGGCTTCTATTACAGTTGTCTGCTGTCAATGTGTCATTTGTGATTATTTTCTGTCTACCCTTAATGATTGTTGTCAAAGGTTGGTATTCTGCAGGCTTATTACAAATGTCTAGTTCTGGATTTTTAAAAAATTTATATTTCTTGGTGGAAATTATGCTTGATAGTAGGGACTCATATTTTCTGTTCAGGAAGAATCACAATCATTAGTGCTTCAAATATTACTTTTTTTTCCATTTTTTATAATTCTCTCTCTTGATTTCTTTGGTTAGATTTGGTTAGATTTTTACTTACTTTCTTCTACATCACTTGACTACAATATTTTTTACTTTTTAATCTCTCTGTGTGACATTTTACGGGGTTTTCAGATCTTCTAACTCATGTTTTCTTTGGTGACATCTCATACTCTGTTTAACCTACCAGCTCCTATATTTTAAATTTCAACTGTTGCATTTTTCATTTATAAAGCTCCTATTCTTTTTTAAACCTCCTTTGTTAGTTTCATTGCATCTCATTGTTTGTCATGCCAGCCTTTATTTCTTTAAACATCCCATATGTATTTTATCTAGTACATCTGTCATTCCAATGTCTGATATCCTTGTTGGTTTAAATTTCTTGTTTTTGTTTCTTCTAAGTACTAGCCTCCTGTATTTCGGAATTTGGAGATAGGGTCTTTATATACCTAATTAAGTTAAAATGAGACCATTAGGATCCCTAATCCAAAATGACTGGTGTCCTTATTTTTAAAAGGGAAGTAATTGACACAGAAACAGACACAAATACAGGGAGAATACCACATATGAAGATTAGAGTTGTTGTGTACAATGGAGGAACTACCAGAAGCTTGTAGGGATGTATTGAGAAGGAACATGTTTCTACCAACATTTTGATCTTGGACTTCTAGCTTCTGGAAGTATGAAACAATAAATTTCTGTTGTTCAGGTCATTCAATTTGTGGTACTTTGTTATGGTAGCCATAGCAAACTACTATAGCCACAATTTATAGCTACAATAACTAAAGCTTTAAAGTATTTAAAGGGTTCTACAACTACTTATAACTTGCCATAAGTCAGGTAGTTTTTATTTAACAAATATATGGTATTTATTATGTACCAGTGACTATTCCAAGTACTTTGTAAACATTAACCATTATATATCTAAACAGCAATTCTATTATGTAGGTTTACTTATTATTTCCATTGAAAGATGTGGAGTAATAGCTTGGTCATGCTGTCTAGTTCTACTTTTATAAGAGAAGGAAAACAGTCAAACAAACATTACATGACAGTGCAGAGATTCTTGGGCCTCATATCAGAGATTTTCCAGAGGGTTTCCCATAACACGTGTACACATACACAATTTTTCAAAGTCCTATTGTTGGTGGTAGTGAAAAATACAGGAAAAGGTCATGTTCATGTTCTAGTCCCTCCTCCATGGTTCCTTAACCATAGATATCTCAATTAACTTATTTTAGTTTCCATTCTTACACTTGCTCTTGCTAACTGGGCTATTTTAAAATTAAATGAGAGGGTAACTTCAAAAATAAACATTAAAAAGGAATAAAGTCTCTAAACCATAGTTTGCCCCTGGGGATTTTCATTTTTAGAGAGAATATTTCTTCAGTATCCCCCAAATAATGTATTAATTTATATACTGTTTGTGAATATTTAGATCCAAGAAACCATTTAAGTTATTTACACTGTACTTGAAAGGTTTCAGCATCATCTTACTGGAATGAAAAATACATGTAACCTAGTTCCAAGGAGATCAAAGAAAATGATATTGTTATAATTCAAGATGATTTATGTTAGATAAGCACAAAACTAACCATACATCAGTCCATTGGGGAAACTTTGGATTCAGACTTGTAGATTGAACTAGGTGTTAATCTCAGGACTTTTCCTTTAATTCACTGATGGCATAGGACTTTAAAATGGAAATGATATTAATTAGAATGATAGTGAATATAATCAGGTTGAATGGAAAAGAATTGTGATGAATTTTTTTCACCTGCCTTTTAGCATGGAGGAGGTGTTGTTCTAGACCACTTCTCAAGTGTATGATGGAAATGGGGAAAAGTGATTTTTCACCAAGACATGATGTAGTATTTAGTTGAGGTTTAAAAAAAAAAAAAAAAAAATGCTAGTTGCTGTAACAAACTACCTTTAAATCCTACTCCCTTAACTGAGCAAAGATTTGTTTCTTGCTCCTGTCACAAGTCTGAGGGAAGTTAGGTGTCCATCCCAAGCAGCCCAGTTGGCAAGAGAGACTTTAGACACTGGAATGCTTCTTCTGATGTCTCTTTTAACCCATGGCCTCTGTGGCTGCAAAGGAGAGAGTGAAAGGACTGGAGAATTACATGGGCCAAGCTCATATTTCAATGGTCAGAACTCGGTCATATGTCCTTGGCCGGACTAGAGCCTGGTTAATTCCCTTTTGCTCTCGGCAGTAATCAGGCTGGACCTTATTCAGTGCCCTAAATGTGGAATGCTCTCTTTTTCTCTCTGGGCCTTTGAACTTCCCTTCACTTATTTTGGAAGACTTTCCTTGCCATAGCCCAATAACTCCTGTACTTTTCACTATCATGGAAAGTTTCCTTTGCCAAAGTATGTTTTTTCCAGTTGAATACTATTTTCCTGACAAGGAATTCTTACACATTGTTTATGCTGATGGGCATATTTACAGACACATTTTGATAATGTGAGCCAACAGAAAATCAACTATTTTTTATCATGTTATCTTAATTACTGTGGCATTTTGTATGGTTTATGACATTTATCAAGACAATTGATGGAACTTAACTCATTTAAGCAAGTTTATTTGTAGACATTTAAGTTTTTTCTAGGTTTTTACTGTTTTTGAAAATGCTACAGTAAATTAAGGGGTGTATATTTTTAACCTAAATTCCATGCCTATTCAATATAGTTTTATGAAATATATTATAACTTCTTCAACATAATTACATTATTATTATCTCTTATTTGTAATATCTAACACCAGCTAAATCATTGTTATCATTGCCATAATGCTTAATAGTAACAATAGCAAGAATTTATAGTAATTATTGAATACATACATATGTGGATACTAGTTTAGGCTTTTTATTATGTATTATTTCATTTTAACTTTATTGTAATGTTCTTCCATTAAAACTATCATTCTCCTAATCTTTTTAAAAATTTTATTTACTTATTTTTAGAGTGAGAGGAAAGGAGGGAGAAAGAGAGTGAGAAACGTCAATGTACAATTGTTTCTCACACACTCCCAACTGAGGCCTGCCCTGCAACCCAGACATGTGCCCTGACTTGGTATTGAACCAGTCCCTTTGGTTCACAGGCTGGCACTCAGTCCACTGAGCCACACCAGCCAGTGAACCAATGAGCCAGGCTCATTCTCCTAATCTTACAGACGAGATTGTTGCGTCCCAGAGAGGCCATATGATCTGATTATGGTTACTCAGCCAGCCAAGTGGTGAAACTTGGCTTTAAACTGAGATCATTTTTAGTTCCAAAGCTCTCATTCATTTCATTTTCCACAGTATGTATGGGAAGAACATTGGGTCAGGTAGCCAGTGAGGCCTCCCTAATTTAGGAACTGTGTGATCCCTGGCAACTCCCCAAACTCTCCCTGGTCTTAGCTTTCCCAGACTTAGTGACCTTGATTGTGTGCTCCTTACAACACTGGGAAAACAAAATGCAGAAATCTCTGTGACAAAGTTTTCAAAATTCTACATGCTGAGCAAATCCAACAGATAATCAAGAGATAATATTGATTCTCACCTAGGTTTTATTTGCCAAAAAAATTTTTGGCAAACATTAAGGATATTCCTGGTAATTTGGATCTCTTACTTGGATAAAAGAATGAATATAACTCTCCTCATAAAATACAGGGGTGTGCCAATGATTCACCTTTAATTAATATATTTGATGGACTTGTTCATGTCCTAGATCTGAGGCATAACTGAAATTCATTCACATTCTTCCCTTTATTTTATTCAAAACTTAGTTTCTGACAATGAACCATCTGCAGTGGGACTGTGTATGTCGAGAGATCTGGCTCAGGTCCCTACCTTTTTACCAACTTGCCTTACAATTCTATGTAAGTTGTTTCTTTTCCTCATTCCTCATTTCCTTCATTTACATGTATGAGATGGGTGGATTGGACAAAATGATATTGGAGACAGTACTTCCCAAATCTAGCCAATTCTCAGAATCACTATAGATCTTATAAAAAAATCATTTCTGAGTCCAACAGCAGGGGGTTCTGATTTAGGAGTTTTGAAGCTGGTTCAGAATCCACAATGAGTTAGCCAACCATTATTGAATGATAATTTTAGCCAAATATCATGTTTAACATGGTATACAGGCCTGTTTATATTTGAATCATTAAAACTGTTTCAGGTACATATTGTTTTTATTACTACTATAATATATTCCAAATATATTATTGCTGCTTATTTTTTTATTTTTTAAACAATTTCTTTTTAAGATTTTATTTCATTATTTTTAGAAAGAGGGAAAGGGAGAGAGGCAGAGAGGGAGAGAGACATCAATGTATGGTTGCTTTTCACCTGCCTCCAGCCATAGACCTGACTGGAGACCTGGTTTGCAACCTTGTTATGTGCCCTGGCTGGGGAATCGAACCTGCCACCTTCGGGTTTCCAGACCAGCATCTTATCCACTGTGCTACCAGCCAGGGCTGCTGCTTATTTCTTATAGTCTCTTAGTGCTTGTTTGTCTTTATGATTATATTCTTATAAATACAAGGGAGGGAAGAAATAAGTTTACAGTTTGTATGGAAAATAATATAATTAATAAATGATAATACAATAATAAACTCTGTTTTATGTAGTCATAACTGTAAACCTACTTACTATTGCCTACCCTGTATATAGCTGCTCCACATTCTAAACCTGGTAATCCCAATGTGTGCAGCGCTTTGGAGATCCAAATATTGTGTTCATTGTTTCTTTCCTTGATCTTAATCATATTGAAAGTCTTGAAAGTTTTTTTATTTTTTAGAGATTTTTATTTATTATTATTTTTAGAGAGATGGGAAGGGAGGAAGGCAGAGAAGGACAGAAATCAATGTATAGTTGCCTTTCACCTGCCTCCAGCTACAGACCTGGCTGGAGACCTGGATTGCAACCTGGTTATGTGCCCTGAGTGGCTGGCACCTTTCCACTGAGCCACCAGTCAGGGCTATCAAGTTGGGAAAGTTTTAGATGTCAACGACCAAGGACCTCTCCAGCCTTATTGGCAGGGGCAGTGTCAGTCAAGAATCTCTGAAGAGACTTCTTACCCTTACGCATGTCTCATACTCAGAATCCACATAGCGGGGTTCTCTCCACATGGGTTTCCAGGCAGCCTGGCTTCTCTCTGCCCTGCCAGGGTTGTTTGATTTGTTTGTTTGCTTTGTTTTGATTTGGTTGTTTCTTTATTTATATGTGTTCATGTGGGGATATCCTTATAACCTTTCCTACTTACTAAGGGATAACCAATGCCTCAAAAGTTGATTTTTTATGAAAGTCAGGATCTGCTTGTTATTCAGCAGGAAGGTTCCTCAGCTCTTCATAACCTAACTATTCTCTTTAAGTTATACACATATACACACACACACACACACATACACACATATATGTAATATTCTAGAGGACTACATATATATATGTATATATATATGGATATACTATGTACTCCTCTAGAATGTAATATTTAATGAGGGGCAGAGACCATGACTTTCCTAAATTCCACTTCATCTTTAGTACTGAGTAAAGTTCCTGTATATAATGTTTTCTCAAACATTCTATGTGACATTGTTTAAAAATATCTGTGTAATACAAATATTACTTTATTTCTTACCCATAAACATTTGGAAAAATAATATTTAGACCACATGATGGATTGAATATTGGAACCATAAATTTTACTTGGAGACCTATGCTGTTCAATACATTATTAGCCAGAGGCCACATGTTGCTATTATCATTTTAATTTAAATTAATGAAAATAAAATAAGATTTAAAATTTAGTTTTTCAGTCACACTAGTGATATTTTCATTATCACAAAAAATATCTATAGAATTGTAATCCTATGTATAAAAACTCAACCCTCTACATAAAAACTAGGTTTTGCAGCTTTCTGTATTTGTTTTGTGATGGTATAGGCCATGGACTAAGCAACTGTCCTGTTATTGCATTTGAAATTTCTTCTGCACTCTAATATCCTCAATTCTGCTTATCCAAGAGCCTGCATTGTTACTGTGTAATAACGTGCTTTGGCAACCTTGGTTTCAGCACAAACTCTAGGTATTTCTTTTAAATAGTTAATGCTGTTGAGTCAAAATGTAAAAACACTATTTCTAGTATTAAGCAATATATAACATAGTCATCCATAGAATCTTCTACTCTACACCTGATTCCCAGGAATTAAATGAGGTATGGGAGGACAAATATTTCACCATAAGTGTACATAAACATTAGTAACATAAATAATACATAATTGGATGATTGGAGGTGCATTTTTTATTTGTTTTTAAGGCCTTATCAGAATATTCTCATGTTTAATTGCCTGGTTCAGAGTGACTGATAGTTTTTAACATCCAAATGGCTCTCTATTACTATGAAGGGACTTCATTCAACCTTACATACCAATGTGTTCATGCTTTATTTAGAATCATTTTTGTAATATTCCTTTGAAGAGAATGTAGAATTTCATGCCTTTGCAGAAGATTTTAATGATGGTTACAAAAAATTTTATATCTTTTGAAGTGTAGTTTTATCAATTGAATCTATAGAAATATAACCAAAATCTCCTGTGGGGTGTGTGAGTGACACTGGTGACAAAGGTGCCCCAGAGATGTAGGCTAACTGTGGTGTGACAGCAGGGACTTCTCACTGCTATCCCTCAAATGTGTGTGACTTACTGATTGTGTGAATGTGATGAAAAATAAAGTGATTTTCACCCTTTGGGAGAAAAGGCAGTTCATATATGCAGTGTATACAAAATCAAATATCAATTTACTGTTTCTCACACAGGGTGAACACATTTAATGCTTGTTAAATAAAAAGTGAATAAAGAATCTAATGCAAAACATAACCATTTTACATTTTGTCCCCTTTGCATAACAGAATGCCAAGACTGATAAACTTCTTTCAGCTATAAAGCATAAACCTATTCCCTATTTCCTTTTGAATGTTATATGAATCCTGCTGTGATTCAAAAAGAGAACTGATGTCCATGTCCATGAGTTTTTTTTTTGGACAACAGTGTGGTGCTTGCTGGGAGGAAGGGGATATTATAAGGGGACTAAATGGTAATGGAAAAAATACAATAATGATTAAATTAAAAAAGAGAAGTGATATCTAATCATGGGACATTAAATTGACTTGGTAATGGGGTTTACTGTCTTATCTCTTCAAATATATTTTTAGGGTGAATTTCTGAGATTGAAGTATAATAATGAAACTAAATAGAAACCCAGAGGGAAATAAAGGAAGTACAGAAAGATAAAACCTCTGAAGGGCTTTGCTGATTTTTTCAATAAACAATTATGAATTTTACTGGATCTCACCTCAACAAAGGCCACACTTCAGACTATAGAATGAATAATAACTCAATTAGCCTAAGGTGTTAATATTCCTGCAGATTCATATACACTTTACTATTGAATTCACTGTTTAGTTCAGTAAAAATAGCAGCTCATCTACTTAAATTTGTTCATTTAAAAGTCCTTAGCACACTATTGGCAGGCAGGTCATAGATGTAAATACAGTCAAACCTTGGTTCTCAACTATCTTGGTTCTCAAACAATTTGGTTCTCAACCAAGTTATTCATGGAAAAAAGTGTCTCAGTTGTCTTAACAAAACTTTAGGTTTCTATTCTCTAACCAACAACCTTTTCATGCTGATACCTGTATGATCAGTCATGTGTCTCTCAGGTGACAAAAGAGATTGCTTTTGAACAAATCACTTCTCAAACAGTTTTTCAAAACAAATTAAGAACCAAGGTTCCACTATAAATGTTCATGAAACAGATGAATAAGTAAATGAATGACTTAAATTTATTTTAAATTATATTTAGTGTACCTAATTTAAGCATTTTTACATTGCCTTTTTTAATTTCTGAGAATATTTAATGATGTAATCTTGCCAATCATACTATTTTTTTTTTTACAGATTCTTAAAACTAGCTATTATAGTTGTGGATATTAGGTTAAATTTTAAAATATTAATAGCCTTTTGGGAGAATATTGGTTTTGTTTCAAAGCACTCTTTTTAAAATAATTATACTATAAGAATAAAAGCAAGTAATTTAATGATAAAAATAAATCAGCAAGCAAGAGAAACAAATCCTTCTACTGAGCAGTTTTTCACTCAGCATAATTCCCTGTAGATACAGCTAAAATTATACCTTTGTCAATATTTTGTATTACTTAGCAAGCTAAGTAGGACTCCACATTTAGTTTAACTGTTCACCCATTGAACTACATCTTGATTGTTTTATTTTTTGCTATTATAGATACATCTTATGATTATTTATTTCTAGTTTTATTCTATATAGTCAGAGAACATTGTCTGTATAATTTAATTAATTTGTTGTGATGTTTTCTAAGTGGCCCAAAATATGGTTTAGCTTAATATATATTCCATAGGCTTTTGAAACAAAACACATGTATTCTACTATTTTTGGGTGGATGATCTTATATAAGTCAAATAGATCCTGTTTGTTTATTTTATTGTTCCAATCTCCACAAGATTCTTGTGGCTACTTGAACAAATGATCACAAACTCGGTAGTATAAAATAATGGAAATGTATTCTTTTACAGTCCTGGAGGTTAGAACTGAAATCAAAGTGTGGACAGGGCATGCTGTCTCTGGAGGAGCCAGGGGAGAATCTATTCCTTGACTTTTCTAGCTTCTGGTGACTACTGGCATGCCTCTGTGTTTCCTGTCTGTGGCTACATCACTCCAACCAATGGCTATCTTCACATCTTCACATCTCCTCTGCATGGGCTGTGTGTGTGTGTGTGTGTGTGTGTGTGTAATTTTTTCCTGCTTCTTTCTTATATTTATGGTATCAAATGATGTTATAATTTTTGTTTCAATCATCACATATGATTTAAACAACTTATGAGGAGATGGACAGCCTGTTGAGTTTACATGTATTTCTAGTCTTTCTGTTCCTTTTTCCTTCCTGATGCTCTGTTTCCCTCTTATATATTTATTTTTTTCTGTTTAAGGATCTTTCTTTGGCCTAGGTAGGTCTTCTAGGACAAAGGCATTTAGTTAGTTTTTTTTTTTTAAGACTTTATTTATTAAGTTTAGAGAGAGGGGTAGGGAGAGAGGCAGAGAGGGAGAGAGACATCAATATATGGTTGCCTTTCATCTGCCTCCAGCTACAGACTTGGCTGGAGACCTCGCTTGCAACCTGGTTATGTGCTCTGGCTGGGGAATTGAACCTGCCACCTTTGGGTTTGCAGTCTGGTGCCTTATCCACTGTGCCACCCAGGGCTTTTCGTTTTCTTTTGTCTGCAAATATATTTAATTTCCCTTGATTCTTGAAGGATAGTTTGCTGAAATACAGAGTTCACAGCTGCCACTTCTTTTCTTTTGATATTAAAAAAAAAAGAAAAGGCCTTAGCTGGTGTCACAGTGGATAACACACCAGCCTGCAAACCCAAAGGTCACTGGTTTGATTCCCAGCCAGGGCTCATAACCATGTTGCAAGCCAGGTTCTCCAGCCAGGTCCTTAGCTGGAGGCAGGTGAAAGGCAACCACACATTGATGTCTCTTTCCCTCTCTGCCTCTCTTCCTTCCCCACTCTCTAAAAATTGTAAGTAAAATCTTTTAAAAATTAAAAAAAAAAAAGAAAAGAAAAGAAAAACAACTCTTTTCTGGCCTCCACAATTTCAGATAAGAAATCTACTGTCATTCAAATTAGTGTTTCTGTAAGTAATGTGTAATTTCTTTCTGTCTGCCTTTCAAATATTTTTGAATTTGGATTTTAGAGGTTTAATTATGATATAGCCCGAAGTTAATTTCTTTAAGTTTATTCTGTTTGAGTTTCCTATGGCTTGTTGAGTCTATGGATTTATATCAAATTTGGGACCTTTGCATTCATTATTTCTTCAAGTGCTTTTTCAGCCCTATTCTTTCTTCTCTCCCTCTGGAACTCCTCTGATTTAAAAAAAAAAAAAAAAAAAGGTGCATTTTTTTTTTTTTTCCTACAGGCCTTTGAGACTGTTTATTTTGTTTCCTAGTTTATTACCTCTGTTCCCATTGAGTCAATACTACTGAACTATCTTCATTACCATTGTGTCATTACCATTCTATTTTTGAGCGTGCTCAGCTAATATTCTATTTTATTTATAATTTTTCAGTTCTATAAGTTCAATTTGGTTATTTTAATATTTTCTATTACTTTACTAAGATCTAAATTTTCATAATTTTCAAACGAATTTGTAATTGGTTGCTGAAATGTTTATGATGGCATCTTTAAGATTCTTGGTAGATAATATCAATATCTGATTCATTTGGGTTAGCATCAGCTGATTGCCTTTTCTCATTCCAGATATGATTTTCCTTAGTCTTATTATGATTTTTCATTTTCTGTTATGTCCTGGACAGTTAGGCTATTATGTTAGAAGATATTAGATCACATTTAAGTTTAATATTTTAAGAGACAAACATCCCGTTTAGGTTTGGCACACAGGCCCCAGCATAGGGGCCTTTGTAGGCTGTGATTGCAATAACAATGTAACTTTCAGAGTGTATATGGCGCTATTTTCATCTTTTTGGTTTACTTCATGCTTTTGGATCTCCCACTGGTCCTTGTTAATGCTGCTTGAGGGAGCAGAACAAGCTCCCTGAGGCCAGGTATCCTGGTGCCTTTATGTGCAGGAGAAGGGTCCTCATCCTCCACTCATGTCTCCATAGATAAAGAATACTTCATGGCAGGGTATTACGCCTTTCACTGCTGAATCCAGCAATGTAAAGCCTCACAAGCGGGCTTGTAAGAGGGCAGAATCTCTGGACTGTGAGGACATAGAAGTTTCTGGGCTGAGCACTTGTCTGTTACTTTTCCTTTTTTCCCAACTAGAGACTGTTCTTCAAAAGTGAATGTTCCTCTGTGAGAACAAAGGCCCTCCTGGAGAACAGGGACATATTAGACTGTTTGTGCTTTCATAAATCATGTTCCAGAGAGCTGAAAGACCTGAAATCACTCCTAGAAGTGACCACTTTTTACTAAACTTAATTGAAGTGATAGGCATGCAAGTAGCTATTTTATCTAAATATATGAATAGCAACACCTTCTCTCTTTTAAACTGTCTGTGAACATCTCTTTAGGGTTATTTTGCCATCACATTGATTCATAGAGAATGGTTATTGCCTTCCCCAAGCCCCTACTCATTATACTTCTTCACTAGTTAAAAGCATGTCCTATGAATCCAATTCAACTTGGGTTTGAATGCTCATTTTGCTGTTTATTAGCTGTGTATTCTTAGCAAATCTCTTAACCTTCCTAAATCTCATCTAAAAATGAGGATAGTAATAGGTCAGTAACAAAGTACTTAGCGGATAGCAAGTACTCAATGGATGTGTTGAGTTAGACATCATCCTTATCAACATCATTATCCCTACTTTATAGATAAAGAAACTGAGGAATGTAATGTCAGGATATCCATTCATCCACTGGTGGACTATTTCCAGCACTTGGCTATTGTAAATAGCGCTGCTATGAAATAGGGATGCATAGGTTCTTCTGAGTTGGTGTTTCAGGATTCTTTGAGTATAATCTTAGCAGTAGAATTCCTGGCTCAAAGGGCAGTTCCATTTTTAGTTTTCTGAGGCAATTACATACTAGTTTCCACAGTGGTTACAAGAGTCTGCATTCCTACTAACAGGGTACTAGGGTTCTCTTTTCTTCACATCTTTGCCAGAACTTGTTTGTTGATTTGTTAATGATGGCCATTCTGATAGGTGTGAGATGGTATCTCACTGTGGTTTTAATTTGCATCTCTCTGGTGGCTACTGATGTTGAGCATTCTTTCATATGCCTAAGGGCCCTTTGTATGTCCTCTTTGGATAAGTGTCTGTTCAAGTCCTTTATCCACTTTTTAATTAGATTGTCTATCTTCTTGGTGTTGAGTCATATAAGTTATTTATATATTTTGGAGATCAACCCCTTGCCCAAAGTATCATTGCCAAATATGTTTTCCCATATGATTGGTTCCCTTTTAACTTTGCTGTTGTTTTTCTCACTAAGCAGAAACTTTAGTTTGAGGGTGGGGATTGACTATAGGAGAGCGGGGCAGGACAGAAGAGCAATGGGGGAAAAACAGGACAACCATAATAGAACAACAATAATTTTTTTTTTTTTTAAATCAGGGGAGTTAGAGTTCAAATTTAGGTCTGGCTTCTTCCAAGTTCTTCTTTCTTAACCATTATATGATACTGCTACAAATTATTATCTTGTGAAACTTGAGTCTCCATGAGTGCATGGGTTAGTCCACATTCAGGTTATGCAAAAAATATAAGAATGTACAGTAAATGACCTGGAAATACTTAATTTTCAGTTAATTTTTGATTATAGTGATCAGTATTCTCATAGAGATACCTATGCATAAAAATAGAAATAACATAGGTAGTTGAACAGAACCTGAAAACCAAGTTTTGTGACACAATGATTTTTAACCTTTCTTTGTCCACAGCCAAATGCTCCCTGTTATTATTCTTACCAGTTTCTAAAATCCAGTAGATTTAAACACAGTTTATTTTTCTTACACCTTTTTCTATTTCATTAAAACTTTAATGTAATTTAGGCTACAATAAAAACTTAGATGTTTCGATATAATGCAGCTCTACACAAATTTGTTTTGTTACATAAGAAAGTAATTCCTACACAATAGTTTTGCACATTGCTAAATCAATAAATACAGATCATTATAAATTTGTGAATTTATGATTATAATGAGAAAGACAATTTAAGAAGAATAATTTGTTTTTTCTAGTTCAAATGAAACACTGGCTGATGGCTCAGTGCATAAGGTGCCAGCCTTAGGTCGCTGGTTTAATTCCTCAGCCAGGGTACACATAACCAGGTTGCAAGCCAGGTCTCCAGCCAGGTCTGTAGCTAGAGGCAGGTGAGAAGCAACCACACATTGATGCCTCTTTCTTTCTCTGCTTCTTTCCTTTCCTCCCTCTCTAAAAATAATAAATAAAATCTTTAAAAAACACTGCATTTATGAAGAGATATAAATGCTGCAATTGAATTTAAAATTATAAATAGGAACCAATTTCACTAATGGAAAAATATATAAGTAGATAAAAATAATAAGTTGTGTGATATGCATATTGGAGCTTCTGTTTCATGAGTTTTTCTGCAGTATAGGAGATATAAGCAATTATTTTTTCACTCAGGTATTTTAAAAAATCATCTAATAGCCACATAGAAATCAAGGATATATTAATGCTTTATATTTTTGATATAGATATAAAACATATTCCACTCGTTTGTAAGTTAAACACTTGTTACATGTAGCAAATAGTATATGATATTATTTATGCATATACTCATATACTAAATCCATCCTTTAAAAAATAGAGTGGCAGAGGCAAAACACACAAGGTCCATTTGTAAGTGTGAACAGAAAATGTGGCGGTTGAATCATAGGAAGAAAAGAGAAATAAAAAGGGAAGAACTAATGAGGAAAATAAGGAAAACCAGTGATGAGAGAGACTAAATGAAGAGGGAATGTGGAAAGAAGTATAACTCCAAAGAACAAAAGGGAGAAGGAAGGAAGAAGCAGGATGGAGAAGAAAAAGAAACTGATTAGAGGAAGTATGAGGAAGGAGGGCAGACAGACCCCAGATGGAAGTCTAAATATTTGAATATCAGGAGTCCGCTTTTTACTTTAAATGTTAAGAAAAATTAATATACTAATTTTTTACTATGAAGTACATTATGTGTATGTTCTTTATTATGCCTTTAATGTTTCAACAATGAGAATACTTCCCTAAAAAGCAAATTACACAGGTATAAAATAATCTGGAAATACTTTTCAGAACAATTATTTTCTTTGAATTCAAACCATAGTGTAAAGTCTTTCAAGAATTCATAATGAGTTGAAAGTGTCCTGTTCACACTATTCTCTGTGCTATATAGATTTGGCTTCCTCCCAACTCCCACACTATGATATCATTGAAGAGAGAACTTTATTTTATCTTTTTATGCTTATCATCTATAGCTGACTTAGTAAATAGAAGACAATAAAACTTCAACTAATAAATGAGGGTCTTATGTATAAAAAGGTAAAATACCAAATACTCAATTAAACTTTACATAAGATAAAAATAACATTTCATTTATAAAAGTTATAACATTAGCTCTGGCTGGTAGCACAGTGGACAAGGCGCCGGCCTGCAAACCCATAGGTCACAGGTTCAGTTCAATTCCCTAGCCAGGGTACATAACAAGGTTGCAAACCAGGTCTCCAGTCAGGTCTGTGGGTGGAAGCAGGTGAAAAGCAACCATACATTGATGTCTCTCTCCCTCTCTGCCTCTCTCCCTTCCCATCTTTCTAAATATAATGAAAAAAAATCTTTTAAAAAAATCATAAATTTCTTAAAAAAAAAGTTATAACATTATTCAGGAATTCAACTCTACTTTCATATTTAGGTTAGATCTTGGTGATTAGTGCAGGGAGAACAAAGTAAAACATAGTTGTAGCCTTTAATATCCAAATCTCTATAGTTTTACCTCATCTTTCTTCTTTGCTTCTCCATGTTTCATCTATGATCGTAACTACTTTATGCTATAAAAAATAAAGAAAAATAAATTTATTGAGCTTTTCCATGTTTTCCTATTTTATTTCTCATTGATATCACTTTTCAGTGCATCATTGTCTTTATTTAAAAATGATTTTATTTCTCATTTTAGAGAGAGGGGAAGGGAGAGAGGCAGAGAGGGGGAGAGACATCAGTGTATGGTTGTCTTTCACTTGCCTCCAGCTAAGGACCTGGCTGGAGACCTGGCTTGCAACCTGGTTATGTGCCTTGACTGGCAATCGAACCTTTGGGTTCACAGGCTGGTGCCTTAACCACTGTGCTACCAGCCAGGGCATCATTGTCTTTAATAAGTGGCCAAGTAGGAGACAATAACAAATGTTTCTATTCAGAACCATGAATTTTACAGTGACTATAAATCATATATAAATATGCTTGTATGAAAGTAGAGTCATTCTTGTTCTTCCTCTTTATCAGAAAATATTTTTTTTGAGTCTCATCTATGAAGAATACTGATCAAGATTCGATGTTAATTTTGCAGGTGATGGAAGTCAAAGGACAAATGATCCATGTCCCAGAATCAAATTCCATTTTATTCTTGGGCTCTCCATGTGTGGACAAGTTGGATGAACTAATGGGCCGGGGGCTGCATCTCTCAGATATACCCATTCATGATGCCACCCGAGATGTCATTTTGGTTGGTGAGCAGGCAAAAGCCCAAGATGGTTTGAAGAAGAGGATGGATAAATTAAAGGCAACTTTAGAAAGAACTCACCAGGCCCTGGAAGAAGAGAAAAAGAAAACAGTGGATCTTCTATATTCTATTTTCCCTGGTGATGTAGCCCAGCAACTGTGGCAAGGGCAGCAAGTGCAGGCCAGGAAGTTTGATGATGTCACCATGCTCTTCTCAGACATTGTGGGCTTCACAGCCATCTGTGCTCAGTGTACTCCCATGCAGGTGATCAGCATGCTGAATGAACTGTACACCAGATTTGATCACCAGTGTGGATTTTTGGATATTTATAAGGTAAAGGGTTTAGTTACTTATATACTAATATCTTTTAATAGCAAATTATGATCTTAATTAAATTGCAAGGATAGTTTCTTTTTTTGTGATTGCTATTTCTTTAATTTAGAAATCAGTACAGAATATAGATATTTCTGCTTTATTAGAAAACTTTCATTATGAGTTGATTTAGAGTATTCATATATTTATCGGTAACTGTGAATCATGATATTGCTCAGTAAGAAAAAATTTTGTAAAGCTAGTCTTCTATATTCATTACTGAAACATTAAACTTGCTCAATATTAGGCAACTTTTAATTATAGAATGTCTTTTCTTAGAGAGTTGGATTCCAATACAAACTAAGAATTGTTTCTTGATAGTTTAAGAGAAGGAATGTTATGCTAAAATATACACTGCAGTATCAGTTAAACCATGATTAATCAGTATTTTGCATTGCAGTGTTAATTAAGTAAGGTCCCTCTAATTCTGCAAGAACACATGTATATATTCTAGCTATTGACTAAATGACCGGTGGCTTTTAGTGGAAGCACTTTAAACTTCCAAATTAAGTAGTGGAAGAACTTTGAAAACGAGTACTAATCACTACTGGTTGGTCTGCTTTGATGAACTCCTTATTCATTTCTTATTAAAATCATGGCAATATCTTGTATGATTCAAGTCCAACTCTACCTAATGAATAACTCTGTAACTTTACATAGAATTGCACATGGCATGCACAAATGTCAGTACTCATGGCTTTATTATATGAAGGACAGGAAGTATGTCTAGTATAAATAAACAGTAGTGGACTGCAGAGTTTCTTTAATTTGTTACTAATCCATCTGGACCACTATTTCTTTTTATAGTATGATCTTCATATAAGCATATTTGGAAAAAAACTGTCTGTTTACATTGTTTTCATTAAGGTGTGTCTCCTTTAGAGAAAGGTGTTCTCTAGCCATATATGTAATATGTAGCCAATGCTACATATTTTAGTGAGTCTCTTTTGAAGGGTAAATAATGTGAAGAGTTTATGAGGAATTTGCCTTGTTATACAAAATAGGAGTTCTTATAAATTATTTTTAACTTTCTTATAATTTACTATTATATAATTTATGGTAGCATTAGCCAAATGTCTTATCCTGCCCAGATATACACATTATAATATCAGCCATTTCTAGAAGATAGAGCAGAGCAGTCTGAATTTGTTAGCACTTTTTTTCCTCCATGCTTGGGGCACTAATGCACTCTCTCTGCAACCTCCAATCTCCTCCTTCTAAACCACTGATTTGCTGGTTAGCTTCTTCCAACCAAAGTAGTCATAGTTATTTTGGACCCAAGTTCATGTCCCTAAATGAGAGCGATAAATAGATAAATAGGTTTTCCTTTGGAAAAGCATGCAATCCCTGATTTAATATGTTTCAGTTAGGTTTTAAGAAAAGAAATGTGATGTTTTCTAAGGGTACCAAAACAATCTCAAGGTTTCAAATATAATTGTAATTAGATTTTAAAGACAATAAATATTCCTTCTTTTGAGATAAGCTAGGACACCTCACAGAACAAAACCAATGGGAATATCCCGCATAATCCTCAAATATTACTATATGTTATTAAATCATGGATAGTTCCATATAGTGATAATTATGAGCAAGCTTTAAGATAAAAAAATGGATCTACTGTTTCTCTGATACTCA
Organism: Noctilio leporinus; assembly: GCA_004026585.1. NCBI lineage: Eukaryota > Metazoa > Chordata > Mammalia > Chiroptera > Noctilionidae > Noctilio > Noctilio leporinus. Next base: position 96,221 of record PVIW01005580.1, read on the forward strand.
AGATTGTGCTTTCTGTTTTTCATATATATATATGTATATATATATATAATTTTTAAAAATAATTCTGGTTCACACATTCTCTTAAACAGGCCTTGCTTATGAAATTCTAGCAATAACTTATAAAGTAATATGATTCTAGGGCCAAATGTGTTTAACATATCTTTGATGCCAATATGTGTACGTATCTTAGACAGGTATATAGGGCAGCTTTGGCATTTGCTCAAGATTCTGGGTGTTGAGTTTTGGGATTCAGACTAGGATACACTAGACTATGTGCTGAAGCCAGATCAATAATAGTAAGGCCAGAGAGGGAAAGTCAAAATTAAGGTGGGGTAGGGTGTATTAATTTGATATAGGATAAAACAAAGTATATGAGGAGAAATGTAAATTAGTAATATTGTATCTGGCCTGTCTGATTTTAAATTTCTAATTATCATGATAATTCTAGGCAATTATCTGGAAAATTTAAAAAGTGTTATTACCATGAACTATCTGCTAAAGTTTTAATTACTATTGAAAAATAATCTCAAAGGCAATAGTATTTTTTATTGTCTAGCATTTTCATTTTCTTTTGTTGTTTTGTTAAAAAAAAATAAGAAAGAAAAAAAGATAAGACATTATGGCCAACTGGTAGGTCCCTAAGTCTCCTTCTATACATTGGAGCCAGAGACTGCCCAGAAGGCAGGGAGCAGGGCAGGCTGTGCAGGGGATGTGGGTGTGGAGCCAGAGGCAGAGCCACAGGCTGGTAGCCACTGAAGGACGGAGTCATCCTGGTGATTTCATGGCTTCCACAAAAGGAAGGGAGCAGGACCTCAGGCAAGTCTAGCCCCCATGAGCCCAATAGGTTGGTCCTTTCCTCCATCACACACATGCATTCTGAACACACATTTTTTTCCCTCTCACCTGACCATTCAGATTCGGCCCCACTGCTTGCCCTGTGTTCTGCAGGCCTTCCTCTTACCCTCTTCTTTGCTCCATAGCAGTGATTCAATTTCCAGGCAATTAAGCAGATGGCATTATACCCAACCCAAGAGTAGGCTCCTATCTGCAGGAAGAGAAGAGGAGCCTGACAGCCTTAGCTTTGGGGGTGGATCCCTCAGGGTGTGTGTTGTGTGTATGTTTATGAGCATGGGTGTGCCTTTGGTGTGAGGCAAAGCCTAGGGGTGTCCTCTTTGGGTTTAGACAGCATGAGAGGACTGAGAGTGGCAATGGGGAGCGCTGGTATATTTCCAACTTGATCCTGGATTCATTATTTCATTCAGACATGGAAAAACATAGATTAATTATGTATTACATACCATCTCTGGATTTCAGCCCTGGGGTTCTTATGCTGACTTTTTCAGTCATGGACATGAGGGTCCATCTCCTACACAATGAGCACAAACCTGGAAGAAGTCCCATTCCCATCAGAGGAGGAAGAAAATAGACACGTACCTTGATCACCATCCCTCCCCTCAATCTTGTCATAGAGTGGAGTCCATGGGGAAAGTGTAGGGTAGCAGCTGGCTTGGTCAGGAAACCAGGAGTAGTATTTTTTAAGGATTACAAATATGTTGACTTTATAAAATGAAATACAGTTTTGCTGGATTTAAAGTATGTGTAGAATTTTTATAAAATAATCACACCACAGAGAAAAATATAATATAGCCCCCTTTTGACTTATGTTAGAAATGTAAAAGGAAACTAGGTAAAGCTGAATGCTAAGAAAAAAGAGCTAGAGACAGTGCCCCACAGGGGGCATTTGGAGTCTGCTACTAAACGACTCCAGTTTCAAAATGTGTGGCTGTACCTTTCTTGGTCATCTTATTTTTCCATGGTTCCTATCACTATGGGGAAGATGAAGTGGTGAATTATAATTTCAGTGGTAGAACTCAGCTAAATTAAGCTATAGTAGAAAGGCTCTACTAAAAATAATCAAAACCTTCTATAAAGCATATTTACAGAGAAGCTATACATTTTCCTGTACATATTCTAAGCATTGAGAAAATGAAAGCCTCTATAGTGGTTGGCTGCCAAGATGTCTCAGGTATATACATAGTAAATAAGAGCTAGGTAAGCTGAAGGAAGCCTGGGTTGTCATTCTGATCCTCATAATTAGAAAAGCAAATATTCAGTAAAAAGTCAACATAAGTAGTACACTATATAATATTTTCCTCCTCAGGTATGATAAAATGTAGACAATGAACAAAATAAAGAACCAGTAATTCTAACTTTTAAAAACAATGGCATACAGATAATAATACTGGTATTAAACATTGAAGTGCCATAATGTGGGTTTTGTCTTAATTCACATTTTGCCACTGGCAAGCCCTTTAGTTAGACGAAAGGGAGAGAAGAAGAAAAGGATGAGTCCTTTTCCATGCTCCTCTCATTCCATTCAGCCAAGACTGTGGCTCCCGTTGCTATTTTAAATATACTACTTAGAGTTCCTATTTTTTCATCTTTAATCACTCTTAACTTGACTTATCACTAGTTCCATTACCTATAAGGTGCAGATTCTAAAGCAGCACCTGTATTTAGTGCTAAATGTCCACCTTTGCTGCCATCATTATTTCTCAGACAGTTGTATTTGGACATATTCAAACAGGTATTATTTGATGCTTTGTATCTTTTTGTATATACATAACTATAATCCACCTAGTGCTTATTAGAAAAGAATGAAATATGATCTCATTTAATTTGCCTTAACTAATATGTGGAGTTGTTACATTATCTTCATTTTCAGACAGAAAAACTGAGTTTTAGAAAGGTTAAATAATCCAGATAGTATATCTCATTAATCAAATTCTGAACTAAGGCTTGTCTAAGTCTAGAACCTACAACATTTCCACAAATCTAGACTGTGGTCTAGACAAAGATGAAATAATAAAAGTGAAAAATAGAAACTATTTCAAAACTAGGTTACATAGTCTGGCCAGTATGGCTCACTAGGTTGGAGCATTGTCCTGTAACTGAAAGGTTGTGGTTTGATTCACAACATGTCAGTGTACATACCTGGGTTGCAAGTTGGATATGCAGTCCTGGCTGGCACATACAGGATGCAACCAAGTAACGCTTCTCCCTCACTTCGATCTTTCTTTCTCTCCCTTTCTCTCTCTAAAAAGCAATGAAAAAGAGTCTTCATGTAAGGATTAAACAAACAAGCAAGCAAATGAATAACTAGGTTACATGATCAATAACTACATTAAACTGTCAGGTGATGAGAAGAACTCGATGACCATAACTCAGAGTTTTGAGAAGCTGCATCTTAAAAGTTGGAGACTCTCCCATCCACTATTCTCCCTTTTGTGAGAAACCAGCTAGCAGCTTCTCCTTTAACTCATCTTATGCTCAAGTAGCAGTAGTGTACCAAGAAGGATGCAATGAGATCCATGATCCAAAGTGCAGAAAATGGAGATACAATTTTAAGACAATAAAACTGAATAATGAATCTTTTTTCAAATGAAATAATCTTTCATAGGCAACTATGAAAATATTAGTAATAAAATATTTTCTTCTGTTGATGTAGGAGTAGGGGAAATCCCATATCAGAACCCAGACTCGCTCTTGGGGGATATAAGACTTGGGGATTGGGCACAGGGAGCCTGGATTACTGGAAATAGAAACCAGACAGTGTGTCCAGACAGCAAGTATGAAGATGGGCTTCAGGACAAACTTTGACACAGAACCACAGGCTTTTCTCTGGCCAGAGCCAGGGGATGCATAGGACCCCCATCTCTAGAGTCAAAGGGGACCCAAATATGGCAGCTTCACCAAAGGATACAGAGATGTCCTTCGAGATTTGAAATGCCAAAATAGGAATTAGAACCATAGAGATGCTACAATTAGCAGGTTATTTCTACCCATTCTTGAAAATGTGTACAATATATTTGGGAACACTCTTGGCATTAATAAACAAATTGGAAATTGCTAGGTATTATGGGTTCTGAACATCTTTAAAGACCTTATAAGTTCCAAACCTCTGTAAATATAATATCCACAGAAATAGGGCTAGAAAACTAAAGATCATGTGGGTTTCATTTAATTTACATAAAATATAATTTTTCTGCTTTAATCTCTCAGTCTATTAGCTATTGATTCCTATTAATGATAACTCCACTATTTAGTAGAAAAAGTCTGTACATTCTAAAAATAAATACAGAATGCAGAAGTAAACAGGATAGATATCTATGAAAGGCTTATATATAAGGTGATCTGTATTTGCTTTTGAGCAGACCTTTTATTATCTCAGGGAAACTGAGAGTCAGATGAGCCCATGGGTTTCAGATGTCTCAGTGTAGACCCCTGAGGCTTTGCACTGATATGCTAGCAGTTGGTAAATTGGAGAAGGAGCTATATCAGACTTGAATCTTCATTTTTAACCTCCTGAGTAAAAGCTGAAAGAAATTTCTCACATCAAATTACAAGGCCTCTATGTCTCAAGAGTTTTGATTTGTCTTGCTGTTTGATAACATGCAGCTCCTAAAACCGGCTGTGCACTAGACCTTCAGCCAGGCTTCAGAAATAAAACAGAATCTCAACAGTATCACCCTAGTGTGAATTAGATTTTGCAGGGAAGAAAGAAATGAAATGAGTTTTTTCCCATTTGTTTTGTTTTATAATAAAAATGCTTTTTAAGTAATACTTAGTTTATTCTTGAAATTTTATTAAATATGTATATAACATTTTATTTCATTTCCCAGTACCAAATGCCAGGCCCATTTAGTAAAGAATGACTGCTTCATTTTTTCCCCAAGATTTACATATTTTCTGCTTTTGAAATGAAAAGCTACTAAAGATTTATACCAGTTCTTTGTAGTGGATTCAATCAATATCAATGCCACTTAGTTTTGCTGCTATTTTTTTAAATTTAATTTTATTGTTGTTGCATTACATCCATCCCCTTTTTACTCCCCTTTGCCCCCTTCCCCACCCACCCACTCCCCAACAAAGTCTATCCCACTTGTCCACGTCCATGGTCCTTCCATACTAGGTTCTTGACTAAACTGCTCCCCATCTTTGCCTCTTTCTCCCCTCTCCCCCAGCCCTTCTTCCCACTGTCCACTGAAGGCCTATTTACTGTATTCATATATCTGGTTCTGTTTTGCTTGTTGTTTGTTTTGTTCATTATTGTCCTGTAATGGGTAAGATCATAAGGTATTTGTCTTTCACTGACTGGCTTATTTCACTAAGCATAATACTTTCTAGTTCCATCTATGTTGTTGCAAAGGGTAGGAGTTCCATCTTTCTTTCCATTGTGTAAATGTACCAAAGTTTTATGATCCAATCATCCACTGATGGGCACTTAGGCTCTTTCCAGCATTTGGCTATTATAAATAATGCTGCTATGAACATAGGTGTACATAGGTTCTTATGAATTGGTGTTTCAGGATTCTTTGGGTATAGTCCAAGTAGTGGAATTGCTGGATCAAAAGGCAGTTCCATTTTTAGTGTTTTAAGGAAACCCCATACTGTTTTCCATAGTGGCTGCACCAGCCTACATTCCCACCAACAGTGCACCAGGGTTCCCTTTTCCCCACATCCTCGCCAACACTTGTTGTTTGTTGATTTGTTGATGATTGCCATTCTGGCAGGTGTGAGGTGGTATCTTATTGTGGTTTTAATTTGCATCTCTCTGGTGGCTAATGATGTTGAGCATTCATTAGTTCTTTATATATTTTGGAGTTCAAACCTTTGTCTGAGGTATCATTGGCAAATATGTTTTCCCATACAGTTGGTTCCCTTTGAATTTTGCTGGTATTTTCTTGAGCTGAACAGAAATTTTTCAATTTGATATAGTCCCGTTTGTTGAATGGTTCTTTTATTTCCTTTGCCCTTGGTGAAATATCAGTAAACATATTTCTTCATAGGATATCTAAAATTGTATTGCCTATATTTTTCTCCAGGACTTTTATGGTGGCACCACTTATGTTTAAGTCCTTTATCCATCTTAAGTTTATTCTGGTGTATGGTGTAATTAGTAGTCTAGTTTTATCGTTTTGCATGTTGCTGCCCAGTTTTCCCAACACCACTTGAAGATACTGTTTTTACTCCATTTTATGTTCCTTCCCCCTTTGTTGAATATTAATTGACCATAGAGTTTTGGGTGTATTTCTGGGCTCTCTATTCTGTTCCATTGATTTATATGTCTATTCTTATGCCAGTACCAGACATTTTTGATGACAGTAGCCTTGTAGTATAGTTTGATGTCCGGCATTGTGATTCTTCCTACCTTGTTCTTTCTCAAGATTGCTGTGGCTATTTGTGGGTATTTTGGCTCTATATAAATTTTTTTAAAAGATTTTTTATTTTATTATTTTTAGAAAGAGGGAAAGGGAGAGAGGCAGAGAGGGAGAGAGACATCAATGTACGGTTGCTTTTCACCTGCCTCCAGCCACAGACCTGACTGGAGACCTGGTTTGCAACCTTGTTATGTGCCCTGCCTGGGGAATCGAACCTGCGACCTTTGGGTTTCCAGGCCAGCGCCTTATCCACTGTGCTACCAGCCAGGGCTTCTATATAAATTTTTGAAGTATTTTTTCTATTTCTGTGAAGTCTGTCATTGGTATTTTAATTGGGATTGCATTGAATCTATAGATTGCTTTGGGTAGTATAGACATGTTAATGATGTTAATTCTTTCCATCCATGAACATGGTATATGCTTCCATTTATTTGTATCTTCCTTAATTTCTTTCTTCAATGTTCTGTAGTTTTCTGAGTAGAGGTCTTTTACCTCCTTGGTTAAACTTTTGCTGCTGTTTTGTTGGAAAGAAAGTAACAGTATCTTCTAGCAAGTCTAGAAAAGAGGAATTTCTGAAATAAAAAATATTAATTAATTTATTCACCCAATAAACATTTTTGAGTCATTTAAGAATAGGGCATGACTTCCATAGAAGCCTATAAAATGTTTTGGAAATTAGTAATATTTTCAGCACAATTTTAATGAGTAGAAAAGAACTAATTTATATGCTTTAGAAGGTAAGGTGAAAGTCATGGATAAGATAAGCATTCTGTTCTGATATCTTTTTTTTTTTTTTAATTTTATTGTTGTTGTATTACATCCATCCCCTTTTTGCTCCCCTCCCCACCCACCCATTCCCCCCAAAGTCAATCCCACCTGTTGTCCATGTCCATGGTTCCTTTATACTAGGTTCTTGTCTAAGCTGCTCCCCTTTCTTGCCTCTGCCTTCCCCCTCCACCTTCCACCCAACCCCTTTTCCCCTGACCACTGAAGGCCTATTCCTTGTATTCATATACTTGGTTCTGTTTGGCTTGTTGTTAGTTTTGCTCATTATTGTCCCATAATGGGTGAGATCATATGATATTTGTCCTTCACTGACTGGCTTATTTCACTAAGCATAATACTCTCCAGTTCCATCCATGTTGTTGCAAAGGGTACAAGTTCCTTCTTTCTTTCTGCTACATAGAATTCCATTGTGTATATGTACCAAAGTTTTTTGATCCAATCATCCACTGATGGGCACTTA
>PVIW01005581.1:0-35011 GCA_004026585.1 Noctilio leporinus
AGGAAGGAAGAAAAGAATAAAGAAAGGGTTTAGAAAGGCTGGGGAAGGGAGGAATACTTAGATTGAGGACTGGGAATGCGTTATAGCCACAGAGTGAATAGACTTTAATTCGAGAGTAGGGGAGGGTCTTGGATATTTAGGTGGATTGAGGTATGGGGGGGATTAAGAATATGTGATGAGTAACTTTTGCAAAGGATATATTGAGGCTTAATAGTTCATATTGCTCTCGGTATAATTCAGGTGCTTGAGTTTGGCAGCAATCCCTTTCCTGATGCTGCCTCTTTTTCTTGGTCAGGACTTTACAGTCTATAGTCTATATTCTAGCCGGTCTTGGCGCGTGGCAGGGCCTCTGATTGTCACAGTAGGACTGATTCTGTGTGTCCGCCCCCAGGTAGGCTGGGCCTTCCACAGCCTGGCTGGGTTTTAGGGCTGCCGATGTTCTGGAGCCTGGCGGAGTTTCCTGCTCAGGACAGCCCCCAGCACTTCTGCTGGGCAGCCCGCAACTTTGCCGGTCCCTGTGACGACTGGTCCCACCCCTGCAGTTCCGGGAGGAGGCCGGGCCTGTCAGTCAACACTGTCCGGGGTCCGCCTACACTGTCCCGCCCTTCCGGGGCGAGCACCAGGCCTCCAAGCCAATCAGCTCTCCGCAGAGTCCTTTACGCGGCCTCTGCAATGAGCCCTTCCCAGGCGTGGGCGGTGCGGCCTTTGTCTCCGGCACTGGCGGGTCGCCTGCCACAAGTTCCCGGCTTGCCGGCTCTCCGGCTCGCCCCCTGGATCCTCCCGCGGAGCCTGGGGGCCTGTGTGGCTGCGCCGGGCTGGGCCTCCCCCCTCGCAGGGGCTTCTAGCTGCTGTTTCCCCAGCGGCCCAGCAGCTCCGTCTTTCGGCCCTCCTGCCGCCCCGGCCGCTGCACTTCCCGCTCCCCGGCTCTGGCTTCCCGCAGGATTTTCTCCTCCGCCTCTAGCTCCGCGGGCCGCGAAACCTCCTCTCCCTGTTGCCGGGGTGAGTCTCTCACACAGTCCCTCCCCTGCAAGAGTTCAATTCCGCGTTCCCTACGGCGTTTGCCCTCGCCGCCCGCACTTCACTGCTGAGACTTCCAGTCGCCAGGGAGCCTGAAACTGGCCCCAGTCAAATGCGCCCCTCTGGGCAGAGCCGCCCCTGCCCAGAGCCGACCTCAGCCCGCTGGCCGGTCGGTCGGGAACGCCTCACCTACTGTCCTGCTGGCCTCCTCTGCCTCTGGGCTCTGCTCCCCTGTGTCCAGATGCTGCCCGTTCCAATCCCCAGGGTCCTGAAGACGTCTCATGCTCCTTATCCTGTCCTCTAGCTGCTCTGGTACTCGAGAACACCATCAGCACTGCTCTCTACTCTGTCGCCATCTTTCCTCCAAATCCATACTAAGTTCTTATCTAAACTGCTCCCCTTCTTTGCCTCTTCCTCCCCCCTCCCCCCAGCCCCCTTTCTCCTGCCCACTGAAGGCCTATTCATTGTATTCATATATCTGGTTCTGTTTTGCTTGTTGTTTGTTTTGTTTTGTTCATTATTGTCCTATAATGGGTGAGATCATATGGTATTTGTCTTTCACTGACTGGCTTATTTCACTAAGCATAATACTTTCTAGTTCCATCCATGTTGTTGCAAAGGTTAGGAGTTCCTTCAGGTTGGTAGTTTTAAACTGGAAAAATTGATGTTCATGCTGCCCGTCACCACCAGAACCAAGCAGAGACAATGGTTGAATCTTTATGGGCAGCTTTTACAGATGCTAGATATCTGAGATGGCAAGTTTTATACCTTAAAATACTGTCTTAACACCTCATCTCAAGCTGACCTTTTTTATAAAGATAAGAAAAGGGTAGGTAAGGGGTTTGGAATTCAGAGAAAAAGATTAGTCAGATAAAAGTTGCAGTCTGGCAATTATTTTAGCATGCCAGTGATTCTTTATCTGCATCCTGCTTGGTGAACATTCCCTCCCTGGAGCACAATGACTCAGATACCATCTTGATCGCTTGCAGTCTTCCAGAATTGCTTGTGGGTCTTCTAGAGGCAGGGCAGGTCCTGTCATACATTCCAGTTCCTGGGACAGTAGCTTTCTACGTTCATTAATCATTAAGCCTATTAACTATAAGCTAAAGCTAAAAAATGTTAACTGTTGAGTTCCCTCATCAGTTTTACATTTAAGTGTTTTATTTTGTCAGCCTGCATCTTGGACTCCTTTTTTTCATCTGAGGATAAGTGCATAACTTTGACAATTCTAAATACTTCAATATACTGTATATTTGAAAGGGGGTTCTCAGCCACAATTCTAGTGCATATGGAAACTTCTAGACACCAACAGACAATTCTCAGAAGCCAGCAAGGTATCCAAGATTGTTTTTTTCTCTTCTAAATTAAATTTTCTTTTTTTCTTTTTTCTTTTTTATTTTATTGTTGTTGTGTTACATCCATCCCCTTTTTGCTCCCCTCTGTCCCCCTCCCCACCCACCCATTCTCCCCAGAGTCAATCCCACCTGTTGTCCATGTCCATGGTTCCTTTATACTAGGTTCTTGTCTAAACTGCTCCCCTTCCTTGCCTCTGCCTAAGGTATCCAAGATTTTAACTCAATTCTGGCACTGTCTACCCAGAGATAGATAGAATCAGATTCCACAGGTAGAGGACTCTGTTGTACAAGACTGCCCTCCACTTCAGATACCAGTCACAAGCCCAGGTTGTTACCTGTATTTCTGACTGACTAGCTATAATCAGAGGTTCCTACCACCCCTTCTCCAGTAGATTAATTTGCAAGAACAGCACACAGAACTCAAGAAAATTCATTTACTAATTGCCAATTTATCACAAAGGATATAAAAGATTCAAATCAACAGCCAGATGAAAAGATAGATAGCCCTGGTTGGTGCAACTCATTGGATTGAGTGCTGGCCTATGAACCAAAGGGTCACCAATTCAATTCATAGGGCACATTGCCTTCTTTGGAATTACCAGATGTAGCCCCAGTCCTTAGCCCCCTAACCTGTTCCTAATGTTTTTGGTGTTGTGTCTGTATATGGTCTTTTCTTTAACACTTTCCTCTTGTTTCTTTGCAGTTCCTCAGCTTTTTTTAGCTTTAGCTTATGCAGATATGTTGTGCATGCATACCCCACTCTCAAGGCCATTGTTTGTACTTGCTGATTTTTGCCTGACTGTCCTTCCCTACTTAATTCACACCTCTGCTCAAATGTCTCTTCTCAAAAATGCCTTTTCTGACCAAACTATCTATAATAGACTCTTCCACCACTCTCTATCACATCTCCATTTTTAATACCTTTTACTCTAACATTTATAATATATTCAACACATACTTTTAAAAAAATTATTGTTATCTACCCAACAAGAATGTAGCTTCATAGGGCAATAACTTGGTATGTTTAGCTCACTACTGAATTTCCAGCTTTTTAGAATAGTCCTTAGCATACAGTGGATACTTAAATATTGCTCAATGTTTTAATTTCCATACTGAGCACTCTCCTTTATAAAAAATACAAAATCCAGGACCATAGCAATGTGATAAAAATCATCTGTTCTAGTGGCTTTGTGTCCTGTATTTTGTATTTATGGTAAATAGGATTTATCATTTAATCTTGGTATTTTGCCTTAATGGCTTTATCAATGAAATGTCTTTAATAGCCTAGTTATTAATGACATTATCTGATAATAGCATACTATTATCTGTTGAGTTATATGTTTTTCCTGGCTCTCAATAATCCTGAAAGGAAAGGACCAGGGTTAAATGTCTGAAGGGTTAGAATTGCTTTAATAGTATAATTTATTCTTTTGCAGTCTTTTTTAATGTTTGATTCCCTTCCTTTCATACTTTTATTGTCTGTGAGCTCACATTTATTATTCTTTTAGTTTGATTAGGAAATATACATGGCCATTGACCTGATGCTTAGGACTTTCCTGAGAATTTACTCAATCGTGTAGGTATAAGAATGCTCATCATAAAATTGTTTATAATGACAAATTAAACACCACATTAATGATATAGGGAGAGGGTTATATCTATAAAATGTAGTAGTCATTAAAATAGTAATGATATTGAGCTGCATTTATTAATATACATATATAAGTTTTTAAATGAGAAAAGCAAGTTGCAGTAAAGCAAGTATAATATAATCTCATTTTTGTGGAGGAAAAATCAGTTTCGTATACATGTATAGAAAAAAACCTGAAGAACCCTACACAAAATTGGAGCATGAGATTAGCATTCTTAGTTTTCTTCAGCTCACTGGTAGTTTTCTAGATTTTTATTTGTTTCAGTACCACTAAATATAACTAATTCTGGCCCCTGAGAAAACCTCTATCTTGTCCTAGGTATAAATAAATCCACCTTTTCCCTTAGTTCAACAAAAATAAGACTGGAATTTTTTAAAAAGAAACTTTTCAAGGAAAGTAAATAAAAAGTCAAAGTAAAAGACTAGAGATCAAAGTATTTCAGAACACACATTACTTTCCCCTAAATAGTAAAAGTATATATGGCAGTTGTCTTAGCTGATGTAGTTTCTGAGACTCCTAAATACTGTGGCAGTTCTTTACCCACATCTTTCTAGCTAAACCTATTAAATTGCACATTTTGATTCAGTACTACCATTTGGGAATGTTGTAGAATAAGCCAGTCAGAGAAAAACAAATACCATATAATCTCACTTATATGTGGATTCTAGTGTAAACAAAGTAACCTGATGAGCAAAATAGAAATAGAGGCACAGAAACATGGAACCGACTGACGGTTATCAGAGGGGAGGGGGTTGGTGAAGGACTGGATGAAAGAAGGTGAAGGGATTAGCCAAAGAACATATATGCATAACCCATAGACACAGATAGCAGTGGTGATGGCCATTGGAAGGTGGGACAGGGGCTGGGTGGAGATGGGCAACAGAGTTTAATAGAGATATCTACAGTAGTATCAACAATAAAAATACAGGTAAGTTGCCCTGGCTGGTAGCACAGTGGTTAAGGCGCTGGCCAAAGATCGCAGGTTCGATTCCCCAGCCAGGGCACATAACCAGGTTGCAAAACAGGTCTCCAGTCAGGTCTGTGCCTGGAGGCAGGTGAAGCACAACCATACACTGATGTCTCTCGCCCTCTCTGTCTCTCTCCCTCCCCCTCTTTCTAAAAATAATGAAATAAAAAATTTTTTTTTTAATTTTTAAATAAATAAATAAATGTAAGAAAATGTGACTTTTGGTTAAGATGGAGGTGTAGGTAGATATGCTTTGCCTCCTTGTACAACTATAAGAAGGATCACAACTAACCTCAAAATAAAAAGCAACCAGAACTGCTAGAAAAATGAACTGTATGAAAGTCCAACAACCAAGGATTTAAGGAAGAAATATTCATCCACATGGGTAAGAGAGGCAGAGACAGGGAGCCGGGACAGTGGTGTGGTGATGGCTGCAAGGCAGTGGCAGTGGTTGGTGGAACTGGTGGTCCTAAATCCACATGGGGCTGATAAAAGCCAAGTGAGATACCTTGGGAGTGATCCCAGCTCTAGGCCAGACTGCTCAGCCCAGGATACCCATGCTGGGAAAATAAAGCATCATAGTTTCTGGCTGTGAGAACCAGTGGGGATTGGGGCAGTGGAAGAGACAGGGTCCTACCCACTCTGGGAACCACCACCAGGGAAATGGCTAGAGAAGTGCCAGTCACATATAGGAAGTAGAAGTGGCTAGTAAAGGGGTGAGCACCAAGAAAGCAGCATTGTTCCCTCTCTGATCCCTCCCCAACATACAGGGCCACAAAGCAGTGAAATGGGTTGCCCCACACTGACAAATACCTAACGCTCCACTCCTTACAATATAACAAGTGTTCCAAGATAGAGAGTCAAAGCAACTCTACCTAATACAAAGGGAGGCCACCAAATTGAGGAGGCAAAGAAATAAGGCCCAAATGAAAGAACAGGTCAAAACTCCAGAAAAAGAACTAAGTGAAACAGAGATAACCAACCTATCACATGCAGAGTTCAAAACACTGGTGATAAAGACACTCAGAGAACTCATTGAATATGGCAAATGCTTAAGGGAAGAAATAAAGGCTACACTAAGTGAAATAAAGAAAAATCCAAAGGGAACCAATAGTAAAGGGAAGGAAGTTGGAGTTCAAATCAATGAATTGGAGCATAAGGAAAAAATAAACTGTCAACCTGAACAGAATGAAGAAACAAATTCCGAAAAATGAAAGAATAAGAAAATTCTGGGATATCTCCAAAAGTGCAACATCTGAATTATAGGATATGAGAAGAAGAGAAATAGCAAGAAATTGAAAATTTATTTGAAAAAATAATGGAAGAACACTTAACCTAATTTGGTATAGGAAATAAACATGCAAGTCCAGGAAGCACAGAGTCCCAAACAAGTTGGATCCAAAGAGGACCAAATCAAGACACATCATTATTAAAATGCCACAGGTTAAAAATAAAAGAGGATCTTAAAAGCAGCAAGAGAAAAGGAAGAGAGTTACCTGCAAAGAGGTTACCATAAGACTTTCAGCTGATTTCTCAAAAAGAAACATTGCAGGCATGAAGGGACTGGCAAGAAGTATTCAAAGTGAGGAAAAGCAAGGAATTACAACCTAGGTTATTCTATCCAGCAAAGCTATCATTTAAAATGGAAAGGCAGATAAAAGTGCTTCCTAGGCAAGGTAATGCTGAAGGAGTTCATCACCTCTGAGACATTATTATATGAAATGTTAAAGGGACATAAATTTTTTTTAAAAGGACAAAAAGAGGATCAAAATTATGAACATTAAAATGACAACAAACTCACAACTATCAACAACTGAATCTAAAGTACAAAAACAAAAACAAACTAATGGAACAAAAATAACAGGAACAAATAGATATGGAGAGCATATGGAGACTTATCACCAGAGAGGAGGAAAGGGGCGAACGGGAGAAAAAGTTTAAAAACAATAACTGGTAGATATAAAATAGACAGAGGATGTCAGGAGTAGTAAAAGAAATGGAGAAACCAAAGAACTTATATGCATGACCCATGGACATGAACTAAGGAAGGGATTGCTAGCAGGAAGGGCGGTGTAGGGTACTGGGTAAAGAGGGGAAGAGGAAAAAATCTGGGGTAACTTTAATACTATAATCAATAAAATATACTTTTTAAAAAAGAAAGAAAATGGAATGACATGGAAAAATATGTATAAAATTTTAAAGAAGATACCAGGTTTTGAGAGTGACATCAACATTATCGTGGAATGAGAAAACCCCTTTGTTTCTCCCTTTAAAGTTACAGTTTGGCTGACTGTAATTCAACAAAGGGTGTCATTCTCAACACGAACACATTTGAGAGTTTTTTGCATGGGAGACAACTGAAGGTGGGTTTATCTAAATGAACAAGGGAGGCTGAATAAGGGAGAAAAATGTAGGTAGGGGCCATAGCTTAAGTGTGTCAAGATGTAGCACAGTGGTGTGGCAGCCATGAAATAGCAGCTACCATTACTGGTGAGGAAGCAAAGCCTCAGGCTCAGAAGTCCCTTGCCCTCCCCTTGCAGTGGAATCTAGTAGAGGCAAGGGAAATGGCTTGGATAGCACAGCATGGATGGCAGCCTCTGGTTATATGGGGGCAGTGCCTGGGACATGCAGGCCCAGAGTCCCATTGCCTACCACAGAGGTGGTATCTAGAAATCAAGGCGACACAGACAGAGAGAGGATGGCCCCACCTCAGGGAATATGGGGCATTTTCCATGACTAAGGCAACACTGCTCCACCAAGATCCTCAAGGTGCCAGTAGTTCAGGTAAAAAACAAGCTGAGTTATAGCACCATCTCCTGTAAAACAATAGAAAGACCTCACTTATCAACCTGCTGAACTAAGAGCAAAACAGTATATGAATAACAATATTAGCCCTGGCTGGTGGTTCAGTGGATAGGCGCCAGCCTGCGAACCCAAAGGTCGCTGGTTCAATTCCCAAGCCAGGGCACATAACCAGGTTGCAAGCCAGGTCTCCAGCCAGGTCCATAGCTGGAGGCAGGTGAAAAGCACCATACATTGATGTTTCTCTCCCTTTTTTCCTCCCTCCCTGTCCTTTTCTCTAAAAATAAGATAAATATTCTATTATCAATAATCATATATTATCAATATAACAAATATTGGACAGGATGTGAAGAAAATGGAACCCTTGCACACTGCTGGTGGGAATGTAAATAGGTGCATCTGCTATGGGAAGAAGTATTGAGGGTCTTCAAAAAATTAATAGAGCTAATATATAACCCAGCAATCTCTCTTCTGGGTATCCAAAAATTATGAAAACACTCATTTGTAAAAATATATGTACCCCTGTGTTCACTACAGCATTATTCACATTAGCTAAGATATGGAAACATCATAAATGTTTTGAAATATCACTACATAAAGAAGAAGTGGTATGTACAAGGGGGGATCCAAAAAATGGAATTTATTTATTAAAAATTGTATGTTCTTTCATGCTTCAACTTTAGTCACATTCAAAGTATTCTTCATTTGATGCAATATGCACCTACCAACATAATTTTTCCACTGCTGAAAGCAATTTTTGAACTGGTCTATTTTGATGCCTTTTAGTGCTTCTGCCATTTTTTGTTTCACCTCTTCCACATTGGCAAAATATTTTCCTTTGAGAACTTTTTACATCCAGGGAAACAAAAAAATTCGTTCAGGGCAAGATCAAGTGAATAGGGAGGGTGGGCACAGGGGCTATGGCCTTTTTAGGTAAAAAACTGCTGAAGTGGTGTGAACAGATGTGCTTGTAAATTACCCATCATGAACTGGGCAAATGCATGGAAAGAGTCCTCAAAAACAATTCATTGACGCTGAACACAGTCTCTTAAAACAACACCAGCTGGTACACTGATACAGATGGGTTCCTAGAACATTCACCTACTAAGGGGAAGCCTGTACTATAAGCGGCCTGCCTTCCAGAAGACAATTTTGGGGTTTTCTGAAGGGTCCCCCCTCAGCTCTGCCATAACAAAGATGAAATATAGCCATTTGTGACAACATGGTTGGTTCTTGAGAGTATTATGCTAAATAAGTCAGATGGAAAAAGACAAAAATTATGATTTCACTTATATGGGATATAAAATAAAAAGCAACAAATGAACAAGCAAAATAAACATACAGACTCAGATACATATACAAATAACAGAATTGTGGTTACCAGAGGGAAAGTGAGTAGGGGAGTAATGAAGAGGGTAAAGGGGATCAAATACATGGTGACAAAAGGAGGTTAGACTTTGGTGGTAAGAACACAATGAGTAATAGCTACTGTATTATAAAGTTGTACACCTGAAATTTATAAATATTATTAACTAGTGCTACCCCAATAAATAACAGAGGAAAACAGAAAATAAGTCTGATAAGATAGAATCCTGATTTTGTTTAAGGTATGCTAGGCCTGTCCAGAAAGTATCCAGCCACGTACTTGCCATCACTAGAAACATTGTAAGACAATGATATCTCAGTCCCCTTCAAAGTAGGCACCTTAGGACCTCACACAGTTTTCCCAATTGCCAACAGTTGTCATATTTTCCTGAATCCCATTGACAGTCTAAAATCTCTTCCCTTTTAGTTGGTCCAAAGGTTGTGGGTTATTGTTAAGCTGAAATCTCTTCTCTTTCAAAGGAGATTTTAAAAACTAAAAATTTGGGTGCCAAATCTGGGCTGTAGCAGGACTGAGTTACATCACATTTTTTTTGATGTTTTGCCAAAAAATTTCACAAGACGTATATGTGTGAATGAGGCACATTGTGATGAAGTTGCCAATCACCAGTTGCTTATAACTTGACCTTCTGAATCATCTGAATAGTTTCCTTGGAGGAATGTTTAAACTTAATGCAGAATTTGATGCAGATTTGTTGCTCTACTTGCTCAGTCATTTTAAATGTGAGGACCACACAGTACATACGCTTATTCAATGGCATCTACCACCCCCACTGACTAGTACAGTGAAGTCATCATTGTTCACACATGTGCATTCCAGTCCACTTTCCTTGTGCCAGGTTACATCAGTGTTGCAAAAACTGTTCTCATTATAGTAACAATGGTTGGATTTTTCCAAACAGACCTCATATAGTATAATGTACAAAAAAACCCCCAAATATTGAAGAGATAGTCTCAAAGGAAAGAAAACCAAAGTAACTGGTTTCCTTTCTTTTCTTTCTTCTTTCTTTCTTTTCTTTTCTTTTCTTTTTTTTTTTTTGTAACTGGTTTTCTTTAAGGGCTGAAATGACAGTTAATTTTAAATTTCTTTGTGTTCTTTTAATTTTTCCAAACTTTCTGTAGGAATATGTATTATGTCAAACTTAAAAGAGCTCCATATTACTAGTGTTTCTACTATACCATATTTAAATTCTTCTGGGTGCTTTATAAAGTTTCTTTCATTCCAGCTTTTTCCTATCCAAACTATAGTTTTGCCTCCAAATAGTCACCTTAATCTTGAGCAGGAGGCATGCATGATAACTTCTTGTTTAGTAGTGGAGGTGCTCTCTCTTATCTTCTGATTTGTATAGTGCTGGAGCCAGCTATGATCCAACAGTGGTCAATAAAATCGTAGATTATGGCTGATTTCTTTTCCCAAATTTTTCTACCAGATGCTTTGTGTCCTAGGAGTCTGTTAGCAAATTAAAGTTGTGTTGTTAAACCTGACATAGAACTGCTCTTTAAGATGTTAGCTGGTGGTTGTTATTTAGCTGTATTACGGGCAGAAGTGGGTGTTGGGTATTATAGCTGACTGTAAGGACAAAGTAATGGGAACATAGTAAGATATGGAAAACCTCAACTTTCTATAAATTTGAGTAGATTGCTTTCTTAGGAGTGAATTTTAAACTTCATAGGTCCTTAAGTTTAGAGATCTATGTAATAAACAAAATTGAGTGATTGAAATATACGTTGAGAATTATAAAAATCACCAAAGTGTACTAGTGAGTATTGACTAGGCTGTGGTGTATTAACTTACAAGCCCCAAGTTGCAGTGACTTAAAACAATAAAGGTTTATTTATTGCTCATAAAGTAGTTTGATGCAAGTTGAAAGACTCACTTTGCAATTCTCTTTCAGGCAGTGTCCCCTTTCATTATTTGAAGCCACTATCTTCATATGTAGCCTCCTAAGTTGTGGCAGAAAGTGAAGACAGATTGTAGGTGATTTGCTCAGAAGATTTTATTGGCATACTTGGAAGTGCCACATTCAGTTTCACATATGTTCTCATGGTCAGAACCCAGTCTTTTGGCCCCTATCCATAAGGAAGGCTGATCTACCCTTGTGCCCAGAAAAAATATAATGAAGCAGGATCACATAGCGTTATCTCTGCCACATCAAATTTTAGAAGAATAAAGTGTGCCACTAACCATACCTTAGAGTATGGTTTTCCTCTCTTTTTATCTTTTTTTTATCTCCAGTTTCCTTCTGTAGTTTCCTTCTTTGCTATGTTTCTTTCTATCATGGTAAGCTTCCCAAGGATGCAGTGGAATTAGTGGTAGTGAGTGAAAAGTTATCTCTTTCCCTGTTGCCTTCATTTCTTAAGGGAGAAGAAAGTTCCAACTGAACTGTAAGTGTGTACATTTTTGTTAGTAAAGCCCTGGGTACAACTTAAGTTTTCCCTCTTTGAATATAAAATTTTATCTTGTTTTATCACTCATATTTAGTTTTTATTTAAATCTGAGCAGTTTAGCGTATTTTTATTTGTTCACCTAATCTGTAAATGTCAGATTTTATTTATGCTATCTATATAAAAATGTCTCAGTGTCTGAAAAGGTTTTTTACTTACTCATTCATCAAATCTCAGCTGAGCTCCTTTTATATGCCAGTCACAATTCTAAATATTGGGAATATTTAGAATTTAACGGTGAATAAGATAGAGTTCCTACTGTCTTACATTCTGGTCACCAGAATTTGTTGATAACCAGAATTTGTGATGGATGATACAATGTACTACTTAGTAACCACATATTAATTATATAAGGATTACAAAATTCAGATAAGCATCATAGGGTTGGTGCAATAAGAATAGATTTATGGTAGTTGGTTTTTAGAAATCATAAAGTCAATGGGAATTATACAGATCTATTTTTTCTTTTAGTTTTGAAGAAACCCCCTGTTTCTGTTTCTCAATATGGAGGTCATCAGGCAATCTCCCATCGTCCAACTGGACAACAACCTCTCTCCCTGAATATGGTTCCAGGTACGAAGTCTTATTCTTACATTTTTACTTGAAAACCAATTTCCTGGTCATGTGTTGTTATGTAGTGAATAAAATATGTAATTTAATAGCATAATGAAATAGCATTTTTCTAGTTCATGTTATATATTTTCAAATGGCTAATAAAAGCTAAGGAAGAAGTAATCATTTATTCCCTACCCAGGTAGCTCAGTTGGTTAGTGTCATCCAGATATACCAAGGTTGTAGGTTCGGTCTCCAGTCAGGGCACATACGAGAATCAACCAATAAATGCATAAATAAGTGAAATAACAAATCAGTGTTTCTCTCTCTCACTTCCTGTCTTTAAAATCAATCAATCAAAAAATTTTAATGCATGTTGTCTAATATACTACTAAGAGCAGAAATATTGTTTGTTCTGCCACTCTGACTACATTCCCTTTCATCTCTGTCAGTCTATATATTTACCTTTTTCAAAATGTGTTCAAATTTGTCACAGAGGCCTTCTGTAAATTACTAGATCCACCTATCTTAAACTCCCTATTCTGTACTTATGTTTGTTTTCTGAATACCTATTTGATTTTACATAAATGTTCCCCTAAAATGAGAATTAATATAATTGAAATTAATTACAATAAGGATCTAAATCAAGACTTTGATGAGGAAAAGAGAGGGTGGGGTGGGGGGTGGGGAGAATGGTTATGTCCAGGAGATTCAAATAAGAAGAAAATTGTCCCTGGTTGATAGTTTCGTTGGTTAGAGCATTGTCCTGACTGGCCAGAGTTGCAGGTTTGATTACCTATAGGACACATTACTCGCATCAACCAATGAGTGCATAAATAAGTGAAATAACAAATCGATGTTTCTCTCCCTCTCCCTCTTTCTCTCTCTCTGGTGTCTCTCTCTTCTCCCCACCCCCACCTTCCTCTCTCTCTAAAATCAATAAATTTTTTTAGAAATCAAGAATTAATAGCTGTAACTGTGTAGATGAAAATGGCTTAGAGTTTGGCACTTCTAAATGCTTTACTGGATTTTGGAGATTTCTGACAGCAATATGTAGTTTGGAGGGAGGAAAAGAGTTATCCAGCCTGTATCATTGCCATTTTAATTTTTTAGTTTCTACTGTATATCTCTTTGGTGAATAGGTTTACAATCAGTACTGGAGGTGCTCATGAGGACTGATTAGTAAGCAGATTTTGTGAAATTCTTCTACAAAATATAACCTTAACTTGATGTTTTTCTGTCATAGATTCTCATATAAATCACAATGGAAACCCTGGAACTTTAAAACAGAACCCTGCCAATCTTCTTCAGCATTTAATTCCGGGCTCAAACTTGGAGAGTGAACCCAGAATTCAAACAGATATACTAAAACAGGATATCAAGGATAGAGTCGGTGATTTCCATAAGTTGAAACAAAGTAAGAATCAATCGATGCATATTATGCTGAAAAAAATTCTTTAAATATAATACTTATTTACAAGGCCCAGTTAAGATCTTTATTATTATATCTTACTAATATGAATGTATAGTAAAACTATATGCCTATTAGCAGAAAGTATAATAATGATAAAACTTAAAAGAAAAGCAAGTTTTAAATGGATAAAGATCTTAAGGAAGATTTTTTAAAGCTTCTCATGTTTCCCAGTGTTAAATAATAAATTTCAGGTGAGTTCATTTTTAAAAAATGCTTTTAGTTCTTAAGACTAAAATGTTTTTGAGAATTAAAAAAAATTTTTTTTTTCCTAGGCTGGTGAATATTTAAGGAGGAGAGGATAAATAGTCTTAAAAAAATGGGTTTTGGGAGAAATAATAGAGCTGGGGAGACTGCCATAAATTGACCGCTCAGTGCTCCTTTCTTTTTTGTTTCCTTCAGTTGCAGTTTTCTTTATTTAGGCCTTAGGAGAGAAGTGAAAGAAATTGAACATATTTATAGTACTTGTAATAAAGTATGAGTGCTTAATTGTTTCAGCAGTGTTGAGTTGATAAATGAACAATATTTGTTAATTATAACTGTCTGGATGATTCTCAGGAATTTATAAGAAAAAATTCTGATAGTAGAGAGCAGCTGGGGCAGGACAGTGTCTCTTAAACCATGTAAGACATTTCCCTTAAACTATACATTTTTACTGCTTCTGCTTTTCAAGGCTTCTTCTCTTCCACTTCTGAACAGACAGAATGTCTATCTAAAAGTTCCATTTTGCCTTTGTTTGCTTTTTATGATGAGTTCTATGTTTAGAACAGTGTTCAGGCAGCTATTTGTACACAGGTTGTTTGTATGATGAGAACAACAGTGTTACATTTTAAAAATTTATTTAAGATATTTTTATTGGTTTTATGACAATTCATATTTCAGCATCTATATGAACATATATAGTTTGGATACATTTAATTGGCTTTCCTTCCTCATTGTCTAAAAGCATATCTGTATATTTTGACTAAAATATTATATGAAAAATGTTTTAATTTACAAGAGTGTGGCTAACATTTTAAATACAGTAAAAAATTATTTCCTCAAAATCTTGTTGGGATAGTGGCCTGAAAATTTTTATGTCAACAAGAAGAGGTTTATAGTAAGGATATAACTAAATAAAATATCTTAATTTGATCACTTAAGATTTTCTTCTAAACTTAATAGTTTATCTTATGCTTTTTAAAATTGGCCTTCCATATTTGTTTATTTGTTTTTTACCGATCTTTGGGCAAAGAATGTGATTGGAAAATAATTGCCAGGGAATTATCACTTCCTACAACTTATTTTTTAAAAAGTCTATTGAATTTTAAACACTCCAGATTCTTGTCATTGTACATAGAGAGTTGAAATCAATGTGAGCACTATTTTCTGATTTAATTCTACTTTATTTCTTACATATTTTTTTTCAATTTCTTACATATTTTTTATAATTAGAAAAAATATTTTATTATTTGTAGAGAGAGGGGAAGAAAGGGAAAGAGGGAGAGAAACATCAGTGTGTGTTTGCATCTTGTGCACCTCCCAATGGGGACCTGACCCACAACCCCCAGGCTTGTGTCATTACTGGGAATTGAACCAGTGACCCTTTGGTTTGCAAGCTGTCACTCAGTCCACTGAGCTATACCAGCCAGGGTCTTACATACATTTTAACCTATCAAATAGTTACATAAATGTCATTTTAAATATACTAGTATGTGTGTGTGTGTGTGTGTGTGTGTGTGTATACTCACATATATATATATGTATATATCCTGTTATGCTTAGGTAATAGTGTTCATTTAGCTCTATTATTATTTAAATTATTTTGTATTCTTGCATATTAGTTGTAATAATTGGATGTACTTTTTTTCAAAGTACTTAATGCCTCTCCCGCTTTGGATGTTCCATTAAAGATGTATTCCAAAGTGAAATTACTAGATCAATACTTGAATAGCTTTCTAGGTACGTCCTTTTGTTTTGTCAGATTGTTTTCTAGAACAGTTTTGCAAGTCAATGGAGATGTTTAAATTTATTTCACTATGGCTTGACCACATTTGCTTTTTAACTCCTTTATAAGGAATTTAGAATATATTCCTTAAAGATGCATTAATAGGCATTTACTTTCTAATGACCTGTTCATTTTTGTAAGGAATTTCACTGTAATTATTTTTTGGTATATAAACTGTGCAGCAGTTTTGTTCACTAAGCCTGGTAACTTTTGAAATGATCCTATATCTTTGTATCAAATCTTTATAAATAATTCAGATACTCAGATACTGACCTTTTGTAAATTACTACCTTTATCACAATTTTTGGCTTCAGTTGCCTTTTTTGATACAAGACTTTATTTGATCATGCAGAACTTTTTTATTAAAATGGTTTTTAAATTGTGATAAAATTTAGCAAAGTATTCAATTCAGTGGTGCTTAGTACATTCCCAATGTTGTATAGTCATCATAACTTTTTAATTCCAGAAGTTTTTATCACCCTAAAAGGGAACTCCATCCATTAAACAGTCACTCCCCATTCTCTCCTACCAGTGTAGTTCCTGGCAATGACTAAAGCTGCTTTCTGATTCTATGGATTTTCACCTATTCTGGATATTTCATATATAGGGAATCATACAATATGTAGGTTTTTATGTCTGGCTTATTTCATTTAGCATACCATTTCAAAGTTTCAGCCATGTTGTTTCTCCTTATGGCTGGATAATATTCAATTGTGCGAATACATTTTGTTTATACATTCACTGTTAACCACAGCAATTGCACATTGTACAGTCCCACCAGCAATGCGTGAGCATTTCAGTTTCTCCACATTCTTGTCAACACTTAATATTTTCCCTTTTTTTAAACTACTGCCATTCTAGTAGGTGGCATCTCATGAGATTTCCATTTTCATTTTCCTAATGACTAATGACATTAAACACTTTTTCTTGTACTTGTTTGCCATTTGTGTATCCTTTTTGGAGAAATGTCTCTTCAGGTGTGATGTCCATTTTTAAATTGAGTTATTTGTTTCTGTTCAGTTTTAAGCATTCTTTATATATTCTGGATATAAGACCCTCACTAGATACATGATTTGAAATTATTTTTGCCCATTTTATGAGTTGTTTTTTCACTCTAAGAGTACCATTTGATCTGAAAGTTTTTTAATTTTAAAGTACAGTTTATCTATATTTTTCTTTTGTTGTTCATGCTTTTGATGTCATATCTAAGAAACCTTTGCCAAATCAGAGGTCATGAAGATTTCTTGCTCTGTCTTCTTCTAAGAACTTTATAGTTTTAGCTTTTACATGTAGGTTGCTTTTATCTGTTTTAATTAATTTTTGTATGTAGTGTGAGGTAAGGATGCAGCTTTATTCTTCTGTATGTGGGTATTTGACCTAGCACTATTTGTGTTTTTTAAATGTAATCTTTATTGTATTTTTTTCCACTACCATTTAGTCTCCTTATACTCCCCTGCCCCCAGCAATCACTATACACACTGTTATCCATGTCCACGAGTCATCGTCTTCTAGTACTGTTTGTTGAAGAGATTCTTCTTTTCCCCCATTGAACAGTCATCATAGTTAAAAATCAGTTGACCACAGATATTGGGTTTATTCTGGACTCTCATTTCTATTCCATTCAGACCAGATGATAGTACCATACTGTTTAAATTACTATAACTTTGTAGTAATTTTCAAAATTGGGAAGTGTGTCTTCCAGTTATGTCCTTCTTTATAACATTATTTTAATTATTTAGGATCACTTGTTTATTTCTACTAAAAATGCAGCTGGGATTTTAATAGGAATTGCATTGACTCTGTAAACTGCTTTGGGGCGTATTCTTAACTAAACAATATTAAATATTCCAGTCCATGAAAATGGGATGTTTTTCCATTTATTTAGGGTATCTTTAAAGTTTTTTAGCAATATTTTTATAGCTTTACGTATTTAAGTCTTGTTCTTTCTTGGTTAAGTTTATTCCTAAGTATTTTGTTCATTTTGATGCTATTGCAAATCAAATTTTCTTAAACTCCTTTTTAGATTGTTCTTTGCTATTACATAGAAATATGACTGATTTTGGGGGGGCTTTTGGTTGTAAATTATTTTATTGCAATTTTATAAGAATATGGTAATATTTGGTTTCATCTCAAAGATTTAGAATATGGTATTTTTTCATAATTTAGAAAAATTGGTGTGCATCACTGTTTTACATATATATATTTATTATATATGTTAGAATATGTATAATTGTATATATATGAAGTCAGTATTTTTTTAATTTAATTTTATTGTTGTTGTATTACATCCATCCCCTTTTTGCTCCCCTCTGTCCCCCTCCCCACCCACCCATTACCCCCCAAAGTCAATCCACCTGTTGTCCATGTCCATGATTCCTTTATACTAGGTTCTTGTCTAAACTGCAATATTTTTAATATGATACATATTTTCTATGTGTGTTTTATATCAACTGCATCCTTTTTCTTTTTACCTTTTGACACCCTTTACCCATTTCTCCCACTTCTACCTCTACCCCCTGCCCCTGGCAACTACCAATGTGTTCCCTTAATCTATGAGCTCAGTTTGTTGTTGTTTTTGTTAAGAGTCCATATGGTATTTATATTTTTTCTCTCTCTGACTTATTTCACTTGGCATAATGCCCTCAGGTTCATCCTTATTGCCAAGAAATATTTGTTTCTTTTTATGGCTGAATATATATATTTTCACAATTTCTTTACCCATTCATTCATCCATAGATAAAGTTAGTATTGCATTTTGCTGGATCATATCATAGTTCTGTTTTTAATTTTTTGAAGAGACTCTATACCATTTTTCATAGTGGCTATACCAATTTACATTCTCACCAACAGTGTACAAGGTTTCCCTTTTCTCCACATTTCTCCAGTTATGACCGATGTTTGCTTGTTGATCTTCTGTCCTTCAACTTAACTGAATATGACACAATAAATTTTTCTTTGTATATATTCAAGCATATCCATCTTGACTCTTATGACAAGCCTCTATTTCTTTTATAGAAAATCATTAGTCTTTCATCTAGGTATAAATAATGCTACTCAATTTTTATTTATTTCCCATTCTAATCGATTATTTAACTGCTTTGGAATTTATAGCAATCCAAAATAGTTTTCTTCTATTCTGATAACCATCTGTCTCAGGATTCTTATTATTTATTTTTACTTTGTGGTATTTACTTCATTTATCACATGTATTAAATTATCTCACTATTTTTAATCATCTCTAGAATTTTCATTTTTCCCTAATTCTTATATCTCCAGCACATAATAATATTTATACCAGTCCCTATGTGTGGGAGTTTTTCCTGCACCACCAAACTGTGTGTAGGCCCCAGATAGTTGTACTACAATTCTACTCAGTTCTGACACTATCTACCTGGAGATAGCCTCATATCACAGATTAGGGCTCAGCCCTTCAAGACTGCCACTCATACCCCCTTCCCCAGGAGCAGTGAAGAAAGACCCAAAGAAATGGTTAAACTTGAGTGTTTTTATGCAAGATCTGATGAAGAGTGAAAAGTTGTGGAAAGATATGATAGGACAAGGTGGGTGAGGTAAGTGTAGTAAACTAAGGGAACTTAGTAAGATTTATTTTTTCAGATTCTTCTCAGTGTTCCTCTGTCTTGGATATAAGGATGTTCCTTCCCTTCAGGTATAGTAAGACACTTTTCACATGAGGGTTTTATGACCTGCTTTAGGAGAAGATCAGAAGGTCCTTCTTGAACATGCCATTTATCAAATTCCTTCACCTTGAAATACAGTAGTTTCTCCTTGCCTGTGGGGCCTGTTCTACAACCCCAGGGGATACCTGAAACCAGGGATTATTTTATATATATATATAAAACATATATATTTTTTTCTTATGTACACATACCTATGATAAAGTTTAATTTATAAATTAGGCACAGTAAGAGATTAACAACAATAGCTAATAACAATTACAGCAATATACTATAATAAAAGTTATGTAAATGTGGTCTCTTTTTCTAAAAATATCATATTGTATTGTAATCACCTTTGCACATGAAGGAAACACTTCACAGCTTCTTTTTTGGCATTATTACCAGCATCACTACTCTTGAACTTTGGCCATTTTTAAGTAAAACAAGAGTAACTTCAACATAAGCACCATGATAGTATAAGAGTTGATCAGATAACTGAGATGACTACTAAATGACTAATGTGTGGGTAGCATATACAGTGTGGGTACACTGGACAAAAGAATGATTCATGACCCCGGTGGGACAGAACTGGGCAGCATGACATTTCGTCACACTTCTCAGAATAGCACACAATTTAAACCTTGCAAATTATTTACTTTTGGAATTTTCCATTTTTATATCTTTGAACCAAGGTTGACTATAGGTAATTGAAACAGAAAGCAAAACTATGGGTAAAGGGGGACTACTGTATTTAATATGCCAAGGTGCTGTATTTGTGGGCATTATGTCCTGAATCCCACCAATCTCCTGTCTGAAACTTCCCCAAGAAATTTTATAGACCAGAAACTGAGTTGGTAGTTTTCTCAGAACCCATTGAGCCAGTCTCTCTGTCCTAAACATTTTTGTGGAAACAAAAGTAAGTCATTGGAACACCTACAGGGTTGCCCAAAAATAGGTTTACAGTTGTGAATATGTGAAGCAAAGGTTATTCTTTTATTACTTATTAATGTATTCCATACAAACAACTGTAACCTATTTATACTTACAGTATGCTTACAGTAAAAACTTAGCCTTTTAGTCCAGAAGGCATGTAGTCGAAAAGATTTTCTAGATTTTGGACTCAAAGCATCTTCAAATGGAATGAAGACAGGCACCAGCAACATGACAGATTTTCCTGGTTTAATCTTTGAATACTTCTGGTTATATCATCAGGTGATCTGGTGAACTTTATAACTGGCCCATGCAACAATTGGCACAATGGTTGTCTATCCATTCATGAGTGATTTGGGGTGATTTCTCTGAAGTTTATATCAAATTGTCCAGCTTCAGCTTGCAGAGCTTTGGATAAAGGGAAGTTTTGATTTTTTAGTGATTCAAAGACAGAAGGGAGAGTAAAATTGGAAACTTTAATGTGGAGAGTTGTAGCCAGATATTGGAAGGACCTAGAAGGATTCAGGATCTAGTACAGTTCACAGGTGGGTAACAAAATCTTAAAGACAGTAAATAGGACTAGAATGTAATGCCCACAAAGGTGTGCTGTAATTCTCTACTGAAGCAAAAATTTTCTCTATAGTCATCCCATTTCTGTCAAAGATAATCTAGTTAAAACTAATTTCTTTGCAAAGTAAGTATAGTCTCACGAAACTTGGCATGATTATTTTTATGTAAGTGCAGCAAGAATAGCAATTAACCATACAGGTCTTTTGAGTTTGCTTTGCTGGAACTTTTCATAGGAAATCTCAGACTGGATTTTTAAAAGCCTCTGAAGGCTAGAAAGCCAAACCAAGGGCTTGCCATCAGGCTTTGCCTACAGTACCTATAGACTTGAGTGAATTCCCATTTTCTCAGAGTTCCTAAAATAGTCTGAGGATCCTGAGTCTTTAACTCACCCATAAAGCTGGAAACCTTGTTCACTAGGTATAGGCTTTTGCAAAGGGGGCTTTATAAGTATTGACTCCTTAAAGTCAACCTTAGTACTGTAATGCTGTATCAGTTTTGGAATTTTGTGTAATTGTAGTCACACAATCAAAATGATTACTTGGTCATAATTTTTATTAATACATAATTATGAGAATTTTCCCACTTTTAATTTCTTCTAAAATTCTTAGTCCTGACACTTTTATAGTTTTTATTTTTTAATTGTAGTTTATTGAAGTTTATCAGTTTTAATTTTTTCAGAAACCCAACTACTAATTTTGCTACTTTTTAATTTCTGATCTGCCTTATATTTTATTCTTTGCCACTTGTGACCTGTCATTTTAGTTCCTTTTTAAATTTTGAGATAGATAATTTTTTACATGTCTCTTTTTTACTACTATATTTACTTAAACTTACTGAATGCTTATTAGGCAAAATATTATGCATTTATAACCACCACAGTTTTTTCTCTATTGTCTGGTGGTATACCTTAAGTTTTAATGTAGTATATATCCATTTCTATTGTCTTTTAAGGATATTTTGCCATTTTATTTTAATTTTGTTCCTCATGAAGAAGTATATTATTAAGGGCCTTTTTTCTCTGTGGTCTTAATTGTTCACTTTATTTCTCCTTCTGTTTTCAAAATAAGTAAAAGAGAGACTTTGGAGTAGCAGATGTGGGATAAGCCTATTTGTTCATTAGGGCAATTGAGGCTAGGCTTTAGCTGAATTTGAAGAATGATATTGTGTAAGGCCAGATTTATATGTTTTGTTTAAAAAATAGCAAAATTATTTTTTGCAGAAATTTTAAATCCACATGTGAATTTTGTTTGGTCCACAGAGTGATTTTTAAAAATCTGAAATGGTTGCCCATATTTTAAAAACCAAGAGATTTCACATAAAATTCCTAATATCTGGATTCTCTTAAACAAGAATGTTTGACATAATCCCTGGAACTAATTATGACTGTTCCTTTAGAATGAGACTTGTCCCATTTCTCATAACCCTACTCTGACAACACATCCATTGATCTTACTTGTCTGATGCTTGTAGACATTTGAATTTGTGGCTGCTTTCTACAGCATGGGAATATAGAGAGAAACCTTGTTCTTGATTCAAGGCAGAGGCTTAGCTATTTGGAATCCATGACAGTATAGCAAGGTATGTGAGGTTAACTGAGCCTGAGAGGGAAGTATTAACTGAAATATAGCAGTAAACAGCATCAATAGACTGAGAAGTGATATCAAAAAATGGTAAATGAAGAAATGGTAGTCTTAAGAGAAAAAGTACCATGCTTAAAAAGCCAAAGGTAGAACACTACTATAATGAGGCCTTATTGATAGGTGGAAAATATCAAGTGGAATAGGAAGAAAGAGGCTGGGTATGTGAAAGAATCTCTTTTTCTGTACTACTTGACTGCCCTTGCATTTTGGAGACAGGACAGATATGATCTTAATCCATAACTTCATCTGGTTTTATTTCATCTAGAGACCAGACATAGGGAGAGATCAACAAGTGCAAATGATAGTAGAAGTGTAAAAAGGCGATGAATATAAAAGCATTTGCTCCTACAAGTACAAAATGTTACGCCGTTAGAACAAATTGAAAATTTTACTTATTTAAAAAATATTAAAGATTTTAAAGAGAGAGGAAAGGAAAGAAACATTCATTTGTTGTTCTGCTTATTTATGCATTCATTGGTTGATTCTTGTACATGTCCTGACTGATGATCCAACTCACAACTGTGGCCCATAGGGATGATGTGCAAACCAACTGAGCTACCCAGCTAGGGCCTAAAATTATATTGAAAGCACTGATTATTAGATATGGGAGCAAACACATTCCGAGTTTATACAATGATCACCTCAAATTTTTGACAGTTTTAAACTCAGTATTTTTGTTTGACAGATTAATATATATCTATATATTTATAAAGATGCACTTTTTATAAATTTAACTTTGTATTGCCTCATCATGCAAAAATGGCTAGATAATTTGTTGGCATGTTCTGCTATATTTAGATGATGTATACAATTTAGTTTAATTGAAAATGTAGAATGTAGGCCCTGGCTGGGTGCCTTAGTTGGTTGGAGCATCAGCCTGTACACTAAAAAGTTGCAGGTTTGATCCCCAGTCAGGGTGCATACCTAAGCCGTGGGTTCTATCTCCTGGCGGGGTGCATATGGGAGACACCTGATCACTGTTTCTCACATTGATGTTTCTCTTTTTTCCCCTTCCCTTCTCTTTAAAATCAATCAATAAAAACATCCTCAGTGAGAATTTTAAGAAATAATATAAAATGTAGTAGAATATAGGCTATATGGTGACACAAAATATAGTTTAAGGGATACTTCAAAGTACCCTGGAGGCATATTTCAAAGAAATAGTCAGACACCATCCAAAGTAGTTGAAATTGAGAGTCCATTGATAATCCACCTCTTTTTAAGTTAAGAGGGATATAGCCTATATATTTAGTTGCTTAAATAGAGAAAATGGCTTATTTCAAAAGCCACAAGGGCAGTTACTCCAAATTGCAGGTGGTGATTATTGACTAAGCTGATCCTCATGCGGACTTTTTTGTGTAGCATACTCTAGGGTGACTAGCAACAGGGATTTATTTATTTAACCATGATTAATGATTCTTCTGAACAACATTAGAGAGACAAGCTAGTGACCAGAGAACACATGACTTTCTTTATTAAAAAAATTTTTTTAAAGATTTTATTTATTTACTTTTTGGAGAACAGGGAAGGGAGAAAAACATTTATTGACTTCCTCTAGCAGACACCCAGACTGGGGATGGGACCTGCAACCCAGGCATGTGCTGTGTTAGAATTGAACCAGCAACCATTTGCTTTATAAATAAAACCCACCCAACTGAGCCACACGGGTCAGGGCTTTCTTTTAAGAAAATGTATTTATTGATTTTAGAGAGAGAGAGAGAAAGGCTGATGGGGTAGGGATAGGGAGACAGAGAAAGAAGGAGGAAGAGGGAGAGAGAAACATTGATTCATTGTTCCACTTATTTATACATTCATTGGTTGTTTCTTGTATGCTTACTGATGGGATCAAACCCTCAACCATGGCATATCGAGATGACATGAACCAAATGAACTACCCAGCCAGGGCCTGGTTTTTAAAAATTTTTTAATTAAAAAATTTTTTTGGTATGGATCTCTTTAGAAGTATTTTTCAACCTCTGGTCAAACAGCTTAGTGAGTTCACCTGTGACGTATCCACTCTTCTCACACATGTAACGATAGACAAAATGTAAAAGAGAGAACTGAAAGGATATTGATAATCTAAAAAACATGCTAAACATTTCTGTGGATTGAGCATCAACTTGTGAACCAAAGAGTTGCAGTTCGATTCCCAGTCAGGGCACATAACTGGGTTGTGAGCCTGATCCCCAGCTGGGGGTGTGTGAAAGGCAACCACACATTGATATTTCTCTCCCTCTCTTTTTCCCTCCCTCCTCTCTAAAATTAATTTTAAAAAAAATTTTAAGTGGCACAAAAATACAGTCATGAAAGGAATTGAATAATGAAAGGAATTGAAAGATTGGACCTATTAAGCTCCAGATCTGGAAATAGAGTTTCCAGGAATTTTGCTCTTTAAGAGCAACAAAAATAAGCCCTAGCTGGCAGCTCAGTGGCTAGGCGCAGCCTATGAACCCAAAAGTTGCTGGTTCAATTCCAAGTCAGGGCACATAAGCCTGGTCTCCAGCCAGGTCAGTAGCTGGAGGCAGGTGAAAGGCAACCATCCATTGATGTTTCTCGCCCTCTCTGCCTCCCTCCCTTCCCTTTTCTCTAAAAAATAATAAATAAAATCCTTTAAAAAAAAAAAGACTAGATAATATGGGTGAACACAGAGGGGGGAAAAGAGAGAAACATAAATACTCCCCCACATGAAAACTATTCAGGAAACTAAAACTCTAAAACTATGAGAATTATTCTAAGAGAAATAGCCAACATATCAACAATTGAAACATGAAAATAATTTTACCTAACGATGCACTATAAACTAAATGTATTTAACAGTGCTCAAAGAGACAAAGACATAACCTCAAAAAAAGAAAATATTGAGAAATAGGAGTAAAACAAAAACAAATATACATATCAATCATTTTAGAAATGAAAAATACAATCATTGAAATAAAATTGAGTGTCTGAAATGTTAGACCATGAATATAGTTGGCTAATGTGATTTGGAAGCTTGTATTGAGATATTCATCAGAATGCAGCACAGAGTGACAGAGAGATGGATGACAGATTTAGAGACAAATATATATCATCTGTATGACAATTTTAAGAGAAACAAAAGCTGTACATATGAGGTCTATACTGAAAGTATCGACTGAGCAAACTTAATTATATTGACACTGGCTCGATACTTTTGGGACAGACCTTGTATGTCTGATAGGGGTTTGGGGTAGACAATGGAGGAAATAATTCTAGAAAATAATTTGGGAGAATTTGAAGAGCTCAGAATTTTCTGCAATTGAAGAAAGACATGAATTCTCAGATAAAATGTGCCCACTGAGTGTCAAGTAGGATAAGTGAAGAAAATCTTTGCTTTTAGGCATTGTAGGAAAACATTAGAATATCCAAAAATTAAGGAAAAAACCTTAAATGACACTAGGAAATACAGATTATTTCCAAGGAATGACAACTATATGTAAGGCAGACTTTTTATCAGCAAATTGAATCCAAAAGATAAGGGATTAATATCTTCACATGATAATTGGAAAATAATTACCAAAATTAGAATGTTATGCTAGATAATGAAGACAACCCGGGCAAAATGAAAATATGTTCAATTACACAAGACTGAGTTTACGTCTCACAGACCCTCAATGAAAGAAAAATAAAGGTTATTCTTTAATAAGAAGAAAATTGCAGATGGATAGTAACAGCTACAAGATAATGGGAGCGCAAGTTGATCAAAGCTGTTGGTAAGTTTAATTAGTTAAGGAAACTATTTTTGTGTTCCTAGAGCAAAAACAATAGCAAATAATAATAAAAGGTAAGTTCAAAGGTAAAATGAGAAGGTCCATGTGTAGAAGGAGGACAGAAATACTGAATACTTTGAAATTTTATTAGAAAAATCTATGAAATAGGTGATTTTTCAAGTTTAAGGGTAATCACTAAAATAAGTGAAATACATTATACTGCTCTCATCCAACAGAGGAGGACAAGAAAGTAATAATGAAAAAAAGAAAGGAAAAAACCCAAAGGATTCTAAACAGTAAAATCAAAGAAATAAGGTGTCAAATACTATCAAAAACCATGACAAATGTAGATTAAAATTATCTTTAAAAACAGACAAAAAGACACAAAAACTTAGCTATATAGTATTTACAACTTAATCTTAAATACATATACATAGAAAATGTGAAAATTAAAGGACTACAGAAGATATTTCTCACCTCTGGATACATATGCAAAAGAATTGAAAACGGACTCAAATAGATATTTGTACACCCACATCCATTACAGCATGATTCACTGTAGCCAAAAGGTGGAAGCAACCCAAGTTTTTATCATTGACTGAATGCATAAACAAAATATACAATGTACATTGGTATGTCACTCAGTCTTAAAAAGGAAGGAAAGTGCTTGCTTTGGCAGCAGATATACTAAAATTTAAATGATACAAAGGTTAGCATGGCCCCTGTGCAAGGATGACATGGAAATTCATAAAGTGTTACATACTGTATTTCTGAGCAAAAAGGAAAAAGGACTCATGGACATGGACAATAATAGTGTGGTGATTGCTGAGGGGAGGGGTTGTCTGGGAACTAAATGCTAATGAAAAACACAATAAATATTAAAAATAAATAAAAAGGAAGGAAATTTGACATGTGCTACAACATAGAGAACCTTGAAGTTACTGTGCCAAGTGAAATAAACCAATCATAAAAGGACAAATGCTGTTAAAATTCCACTTATATGAGTTACCTAGAGTAAGCAAATTCAGAGACTGAAAGTAGTGGTGATTATCAGAGGGTGCTTGAGGAAAGGAGAGTTATTATTTAACGATTACAGAGTTTCAGTTTGGGAAAATGCAAAATGTTCTGGACATGGATGGTGCTGATGGTTACACAACAGTGTTAATGTATTTATTGCCACCGCACTATACACTTAAAAATGGTTAAGATGGACATTTTATGTAATGTATAGTTTACCATAATTTTTATTTTATTTTATTTTAAGAGTTTAGTCATTATTTTTAGAAATAGGGGAAAGGGGAAGGAAGAAAGGGAGAGAAACGTCAGTGTATGTTTGCCTTTCACCTGCCTCCAGCTGGTTATCAGTCTGGAAACCTGGCTTGTAGCCTGGCATGTGCCCTGACTGGGAATCAAACCAGTGACACTTGGATTCTCAGGTTGGTGCTCAATCTACTGAGCTACACCAGCCAGGGCTATTTTTGAAGTTATTAACAGAATTTTATTATTTTTTCTTGATTTATTGTTGTCGTATTACATTTGTCCCCCTTTTTCCCCCATGCTCTCCCCTGCCCCACCCACCGCATCCCCTCTCCCACAGTCAAATCTGTACCTTGTTGTCTATGTCCATGGGTCATTTATACTAGTTGCTTGACTAAACTCTTCCCCTTCTGTCCCCCTTTCTTCTCCTCCTACTGCTGTCTGGTCACTGCCAATCTGTTCCTTGTTTCCATAATTTTAAAAGAGATACTCCTTAGTGGAAAATAATCAAAATAAAGCTGATACAAAGTATTAACAAATGGCAAAGTAGATTTGAAGTAAATCAGAAAAATATGAAAGGATACTCCATATTAACAGGAGGAGTTATCTACCAAAAGAGGACATAAAAGAAAGTAATCATCTAAAAACAGCCAGCTAATAGTCAAAAAATTGATACTGTTTCAGGAGTTAACAACTAAATAATTAATGTGAAAATTTTTAATATATTTATGTTAAAACGTACAAAAAGCCAAGTCTATAGAAACTTTGAAGCAAAAGTTATCAGTTTTATTCAAGTATATAATGTATACAGATCCTTAATAAAAAGAAAAACTTTTTCCAGGTCCACATGGGCCAATCATATAAATTGGCTTAATACTAGATCACAGAGGATCTTAATAAATTTCAAGCAGTTTATCTCATGAACAGTGTTTAAAAACTTCAATTTTGTAAATGTTAAAAAGTCAACCCTCAGTAACTTACTGGGAGGGATTTATAATGGGCATTTCAAAATTTACAGACTGAACAATAATGTAAATACCACACCTATCAAAATGTGAGGAGTATCTCTGAAGTAGAAGTTACAGCTAAATTTATGACTTCAAAAGCATTGAGGAATAAAATCTAAAAATCAAATGAGTTGACTTCAACTCAAAAATGGTAGTAGTAATAATAGTAGTGGTGGTGGTAGGCATACTAGTAATTAGCTAACATTGGATAGTTAATATGTACCAGTTGCTGTTCTAAACTGTTTGTATATATAAACTCACAACAAACCCAAGTGTAAGTACTATAATTACTCCTATTTGATATATTGGAGACAGACACAAAAACATTTCATAACACTTCCAGAATTACTTAGCTAGTAAACAGCTGAGTCAGGATTAACTCTAAACACTCTGGCTTTAGAGAAAGAGAAAAGGAATCATCTAAAGAATGTAGAGGGGAGGAAAAAATAAAGTCAAGGGCAATCATAAATGAAATGGAAGATAAAGAATAATTAGGTATCAGCAAAAGAAATAATAAACCTAGTAATAGTAATGAAAAAAAGAAAATAAATGGTATTCAGAACAACAAAGAGGGTATAATTTAAATCTCAAGAAAATATTATTTAAAACTTTGACAATAAATTTTACAAGTTAGATTTTCTCTAAAGTTAATAATTACCAAAATTGGCTCAAGAAAATTTGAAACCAATAACCATTAAATGGAATAGGTAATCAAAAGTCTCACCATACCCCAAAAGACACACTGCTAGAGGTAATAAGAGAGGTTAGCTAGATTACTGAATTCAGGATCACTACATGAAGTTGACAGTGAAATTGACAAAACCAAAAATTGATTCTTTGAAAAGACTAGTGAAAATAAGACCTCTAGCACAGAGTAATACAGAGATTGCACAGATTACCAATTTCAAGAATGAAAAAGGCATCAATGTAGAACCTACAAATAATAATATTAAAGGATATTAAATGAAGTATTATGAATTAATTGCATTTTTAAATTTAGAAGAAGTGGACAATATCCTAGAAAAACACCTCTGT
This sequence comes from Noctilio leporinus, assembly GCA_004026585.1. NCBI lineage: Eukaryota > Metazoa > Chordata > Mammalia > Chiroptera > Noctilionidae > Noctilio > Noctilio leporinus. The sequence continues at coordinate 29,476 of PVIW01005581.1, forward strand.
ATAAGAAGATACATAAAGCCTGAATAGTTCCATGTCTATTTAAAATATTGAATCTGTAATTTTAAATCTTTGCTTAATGAAATTTTCATTAAGCAAATGGCTTTGCTGTTGAATTCTTCCAAACATTTAAGGAAGAAATACAACCAATTTAATATAAACTCTTCGAAAGAATTGAAAAGGAAGAAACACTTCCTAACTTGTTTTATGAAGTTAGCATAAGGTGGAAAGCAAAACTAAGAATATTATGAGGAAGGAAAATTACATTACAATCTCTCTTAACATAGAATAAAATATTAGCAAATCAAACCCACAGATAGATCAATATGATATACATGATAACTGTGTTGGATTTATTCTCAAATGCAAAGTTATTTAATATTTAAAAAGCAGTCTATGTAATTCACCACCTTAACAAAATACCTGAGGAAAATCAAATAATAATCTTTGTAGATGGAAGCATTTGAGGAAATTCACTGTGTGTTTATGATAATCAACAAACTAAACAAACTGGGATTAGAAGGTAAATTCTTCAGTTTGATAGAGAGTATCTATAAGAATCCTAACACAAATATTATACTTAATGGTGAACTACCAAAAGCTTTCCCCCTGAAATCCAGAATACTAGGATAACCACTATCATCACTTCTATTTGTCTTTTTTTCACTGTAGATCCTAGATGATGAAATAAAGTGCAAGAAAAAGAAATAAACAGTATAGATATTGGAAAGGAAGAAATAAAATTGGTAAATTGACATTATTTGCACATATGATTTTGTATGTAGAATATTTAAAATCCACAACTTAAATGTATTTAGCAAAGCCATTAAATACAAGGATAATATAAAGATTAATTGTATTTTTATTTTTATTCTTTTTAATTTTATTGTTGTTGTATTACATCCATCCCCTTTTTGCTCCCCTCTGTCCCCCTCCTCACCCACCCATTCCCCCCAAAGTCAATCCCACCTGTTGTCCATGTCCATGTTTCCTTTATAATTTTATTTTTAGATGTCACCAGCAAAATATAAAGTGAAACTTAAAAATAGGACATTTAAAATTTTTTAAAAGATTTTTATTTATTTATTTTTTAGAGAGAGGGTAAGGGATAGAGAAAGAGAGAAAAACATCAATTTGTGGTCACCTTTTGAATGCCCCCAACTAGGGACGTGGACAACAACAACCCAGGCATGTTCCCTGACTGGGAATCAAACCAGCGACCTTTTGGTTCACAGGGTGGTGCTCAATCCATTGAGCCACACCAGCCAGGGCAGAAAGCTTTTTTTTTTTAATTTATTTTTTAAATTTAATTTTATTGTTTTTTTTTTTATTATTATTACATCCATCCCCTTTTTCCTTTCCTCTGACCCCTTTCCCACCAACCCACTCCCCCCAAAGTCAATCCCACTTGTCCATGTCCATGGTTCTTCCATACTAGTTCCTGGACTAAACTGCTCCCCTTCTTTGCCTCCTCCTCTCCCCTCCCACCTCACCCCTCCCCTCTGCTCACTGGAGGATCTATTCATTGTATTCATGTATCTGGTTCTGTTTTGCTTATTTGTTTGTTTTGTTCATTATTGTCCTGAAATGGGTGAGATCATATGGTATTTGTCTTTCACTGACTGGCTTATTTCACCAAGCATAATACTTTCTAGTTCCATCCATGTTGATGCAAAAGGTAGGAGTTCCTTCCTTCTTTCTGCTGTGTAGTATTCCATTGTGCAAATGTACCAGTTTTTTGATCCAATCATCCACTGATGGGCATTTAGGCTATTTCCAGCATTTGGCTATTGTAAATAGCACTGCTATGAACATAGGTTCTTATGGATTGGTGTTTCAGGGTTCTTTGGGTATAGTCCTAGTAGTGGAATTGCTGGATCAATAGGCAGTTCCATTTTCAGTTTTTTAAGGAAACCCCATACTGTTTTCCATAGTAGCTGCACCAGCCTGCATTCCCACCAGCAGTGCACCAGGGTTCCCCTTACCCCACATCCTCACCAACACTTGTTGTTTGTTGATTTGTTGATGATTGCCATTCTGACAGGTGTGAGGTGGTATCTTATTGTGGTTTTAATTTGCATCTCTCTGTTGGCTAGTGATGTTGAGCATTCTTTCATATGCCTTTGGGCCCTTTGTATGTCTCCCTCAGTGAGTTGTCTGTTCAGGTTCTTTGCCCACTTTTTAATTGGGCTGTCTTATCTCCCTGGTGTTGAGTTGCATTAGTTCTTTTTTTTTTTTTTTTTTTTTTTTTTTTTTTTTTTTTTTTTTTTTTTTTTTTTTTTTTTTTTTTTTTTAATTTTATTGTTGTTGTATTACATCCATCCCTTTTTTGCTCCCCTCTGTCCCCCTCCCCACCCACCTGCATTAGTTCTTTATATATTTTGGAGATCAAACCCTTGTCTGAGGTATCATTGGCAAATATGTTTTCCCTATAGTTGGTTCCGTTTTAATTTTGCTGATGTTTTCTTTAGCCGAACAGAAATTTTCAATTTGATATCATCCCATTTGTTGATTTGTTCTTCTATTTCCTTTGCCCTTGGTGAAGTATTAGTAAACATATTTGTGCATAGGATATCTAAAATTTTACTGCCTATATTTTTCTCCAGGGCCTTTATGGTGGCACTGCTTATGTTAAGTCCTTTATCCATCTTGAGTTTATTCTGGTGTATGGTATAAGTTGGTGGTCTAGTTTTATCTTTTGCATGTTGCTGTCCAGTTCTCCCAATACCACTTATTGAAGAAACTGTTTATACTCCATTTTATGTTCCTTTCCCCTTTGTCAAATATTAATTGACCATAGAGTCCTGGGTTTATTTCTGGGCTTTCTATTCTGTTCCATTGATCTATATGTCTATTCTTATGCCAGCACCAGACTGTTTTGATCACAGTAGCCTTGAAGTATAGTTTGATGTCTGGTATTGTGAATCCTCCTACCTTGTTATTCTTTTTCAAGATTGATGTGGCTGTTCGTGGGTGTTTTTGGCTCCATATAAATTTTTGAAGTATTTTTTCTATTTCTGTGAAGTATGTCATTAGTATTTTAATTGGAATTGCACTGAATCTATAGATTTCTTTGGGCAGTATGGTCATTTTAATGATGTTAATTCTTCCTATCCATGAACATGGTATATGCTTCCATTTATTTGTACCTTCCTTCATTTCTTTCTTCAATATTCGGTAGTTTTCTGAGTACAGATCTTTTACCTCCTTGGTTAAGTTTCTTCTCAAGTACTTTATTTTTCTTGTTGCTATGGTAAATGGGATTTGTTTTCCAGCTTTTATCTCTGATGTTTCATTATTGGTATACAAAAATACTTTTGATTTCTGGATATTGACTTTATATCCAGCTATTTGCTAAATTTGCTTATTAGGTCGAGTAAGTTTTTGGTGGAACCTATCAGGTTTTTTATGTACACTATCATATCATCTGCAAATAATGACAGTTTGACTTCCTTCTTTCTAATTTGGATACCTTTGATTCCTTTTTCTTCTCTGATAGCTATGGCTAGAACTTCCAAGACGATGTTGAACAGAAGTGGAGAAAGTGGACAGCCTTGTCTCATTCCTGATCATAGGGGGGAAGTTTTTAGTTTTTGTCTGTTGATGTTGGCTTCATGTTTCTCATATATGGCCTTTATTATGTTGAGGTATGCTCCCTCTATTCCCATTTTGCTGAGTGTTTTTATCATAAATGGTTGCTGTACTTTTATCAAATGCTTTTTCAACATCTATTTATATGATCATATGGTTTTTGTCTTTTCATTTTGTTGATGTGGTATATTATATTTATTGATTTGCAAATGTTGTACCATCCTTACATCCCTAGGATGAAAATCACTTGATCATGGTATATGATCTTTTTAACGTATTGCTGGGTCTGGTTGGCCAATATTTTGTTGAGAATCTTAGCGTCTATGTTCATCAGAGATATTGGCCTATAGTTTTCTTTCTTAGTTGTGTCTTGATCTGGTTTTGGGATTAGAATAATATTGGCCTCATAAAAAGAGTTTGGAAGTCTTCCCTCTTCTTGGATTTTTTGGAATAGGTTGAGAAGGATAGGAGTTAGTTTTCTAAATGTTTTGTAGAATTCATCTGTGTAGCCTTCTGGTTCAGGGCTCTTGTGCTTTGAGAGATTTTTGATTACTTCTTCAATTTCACTAGTTGTTATTGGCCTATTCAGGATTCCTGCTTCTTATGGATTCAGTTTTGGTAGATTATACCTTTCCAGTAATTTGTCCAATTCATTCAGGTTGTCATATTTCTTGTCATATAGTTGTTCATAGTAATTTCTTACAATCCTTTGTATTTCTGAAGTATCAGCTGTGATTTCTCCTCTGTCGTTTCTGTTTCTGTTTTTTTTTGGGTCCTCTCTTTTTCTTGATGAGTCTGGATAAAGGCTTGTCAATTTTGTTTATTTTATTTTTTTCAGAGAACCAGCTCCTGGACTTGTTGATTCTTCAAATTGTAGTTTGAGTCTCTAAGTTATTTAATTCTGCTCTGATTTTGATGATTTCCTTCCTTCTACTTGCTCTGGGCTTTGTTTGTTGTTGCTGCTCTATTTCTTGCAGCGTTTTTGTTAGGTTGTTTGTATAAGCTTCTTCTGAGCTTTTTAGGTAGGCCTGTATTGCTATGAATTTCCCTCTGAGGACTGCCTTTGCTGTGTCCCATAGGTTTTGGACTGTTGTGTGTTCATTGTAATTTGTTTCCAGAAACTTTTTGATTTCATCTTTGATCTCATTGTTAACCTATTTATTACTTTAAAGCATGTTATTCAGTCTTCATGACTTAGTGTTCTTGGTTTTTTCCCTTGAGATTGGTTTCTAGTTTCAAGCCATTGTGATCTGAGAAGATGCTTGGTATGATTTCAGTTTTCCTGTATGTGTGGAGGCTTGTCTTGTGGCCTACCAAGTGGTCTATCTTAGAGAATGTTTCATGTGCATTTGAAAAGAATGTGTATTTTGCTTCTTTGGGGTGAAAGGTTCTGTATGTATCAATTAGATCCACTTCCTCTAGAGTATTATTCAATGCCACAACCTCCTTGGTGATTTTTTGTTTGGAAGATCTGTCCATTGTTGATAGTGGAGTATTAAAATCCCCTACTGTTAGTGTTGCTGTCTATATCCTTCTTGAAGTCCTCCAAGATTTTCCTTACATATTTTGGAGCTCCTACATTGGGTGCATATATATTTACCAGAGTTATTTCTTCTTGATAGATTGTTCCCTTAAGTATTATGAAATGTCCTTCTTTATCTCTTTTTATGGCCTTCATCGTACAATCTATTTTGTCTGAAATAAGTATTGCTACTCCAGTCTCTTTTTCATGTTCATTTGCTTGATACATATTTTTCTATCCCTTCACTTTCAATCTGTGTCGACCTTTTGTTCTGAGATGGGTCTCTTGAAGACAGTATGTATGTGGGTCATGTTTTCTTATCCACTTTCTACCCTATGTCTTCTGATTGTTACATTTAATCCATTTACATTTAAGGTTATTATTGATTGATACTTATATATTGCCATTTTTCCACTTTGTACCTGT
>PVIW01005581.1:35111-103780 GCA_004026585.1 Noctilio leporinus
TTTTTTTTTTTTTTTTTTTTTTTTTTTTTTTTTTTTTTTTTTTAAAGCAGACCCTTTAGCATTTCTTGCAATGCTGGTTTGGTAGAGATGTATTCTTTTGGTCTTCTTTTGTTTGTGAAACTCCTTATTTCTCCTTCCATTTTGAATGAGAGCTTTGCCAGGTAGAGGGTTCTTGGGTGCAGGCCTTTGTTTCCCATTACTTGGAACATTTTTTGCCATTCCCTTCTGGGTTGTATTGTTTCTGTTGAATAATCATTTGATAACCTTATCAGAGCCCCCTTATATGTTATTTGCTGTTTCTCTCTTGATGTTTTTAGGATTCCCTCTTTGTCTTTGAAATTTGCCATTTTAATTATAATGTGTTGTGCAATGGGTCTGTTTGGGTTGATCTTCATTGGGACTCTCTGTGCTTCCTGAACTTGAATAATGTTTTCACTCATCATGGTAGGGAAGTTTCTATCATTATTTTTTTGAATAGGTTTTCCATTTCTTGCTTCTCTTCTCCTTCTGGTATCCCTATGATACAGATATTATTGCTTTTCATGTTGTCCTGCAGCTCTTTTAAAACCTCTTCATTCTTGTTCAGCCTTTTTTCATTCTGTTGCACTGTCTTGGAATATTTTTCTATGTTGTCCTCCAGCGTGCTTATCCAATCCTCTGCTTCCTCTCACCTACTGTTGATTCCTTCTACTGTATTCTTCAATTCAGAAATTGTATTCTTCATTTCCTCCTGGCTCTTACTGATAGTTTCGAAGTCCTTTTTAATGCTGGTGTAGCTCTCAGTAAGTTCCTTGTAGCTTCCCTGGAGTTTTTTGTAGTTCCCCTGGAGTTGTTTATTGTTTTCTTTGAGCTGGCTGAGCTCATTGAGCTTCTCTATCATCATTCTTTTGAATTCCATATCTGATAGTTTGTTTGCCTCTGTTTCATTTAGTGATCTTTCTGGGGATTCCTCCTTTCCTTTTGGTGATGGACTGATTCTTATTTTCCCCATTTTGGTTGTCTGTTGTTGCTTGTTTTTGTCTTGGATTAATCTGCTTTGATTCCTTGCCTTTGTGGAGCACCCTAGATGATAGGAGATTTGTGGAGTTCAGTGTTACAGTCTCCTAGATTTCCTCAACTTGTTGCACTTGGGGTGGCCTTTATGTCATTAACTTGGGCTGTCTGGTTGTATTTTGGCTTTGTTGTATGTGTTGCTCCTTTCCCTCCAGTTGGCTGATTGAGAGACACTCCTTCTATCCTTTCTCATACAGTGTTTTTGAGCTGCACCTAAAACAGAACCACTAGTCAGGCAAAATAACCACACCTTCAGAGATATCTTTCTCCTTTAATCTCCCTTTTGACTGCCTATGAACCTAGCTATATACCCATACCCTACAAGGGGTAACCTGCACTTTTAATCACACCCTCAGCTGCAATTGAGCCAGTCTTAATAGCGATGTAGATATGATAAGACTGTTATATGAGGGGAAATGATTAAGTTGACTAAAGTATAGATAATTTTGAAGGGTGCAAAGGTGTGGCAAAGATAGTGGGGATACGAGGGAGAAATCCAACTTATTTCTTCTATAGAAATGAGGAGGGGGGAAAATCAGAATACCTCAAATGTGAGTGAACAGTACAAGCCTATATAGTTGCGGCCTCTACCTCCTTGTCCACCCTTAATGAGCCCTGATTGGTCCAGGTGGAGCCAGGACCTGTGTGCTTTTAGCAGAAAAAATGAATGTGTAGTCCCTAGTAGTGCACCCACAAAAAAAAGAAAGAAAGAAAAGAAGGAAGGAAGGAAGGAAGGCAGGGAGGGAGGGAGGGTTTAAGCAGCTGGGGTGGAGAGGAATACTTAGATTGAGGACTGGGAATGAGTTGTAGCAGGAGAATGAGTAGACTTTAAAGCAAGAGAAGGAAGAGGGTCTTGGGTATTTAGGTGGATTGAGATAGGGGAGGAGTAAAAATATGTAAGTTGGGATACAGTATGATATGAACAGTATTTACTTAAAATGCACTAATTTTGAGGGTTGGAAGTAACTTTGGAAAAGGATATGTTAGGGATTAATAGTTCATGTAACTCAGGTGCTTGATATTAGCAGAGATCCATTCCCTGAGTCTGCCTCTTTTTCGTGATCATGTTTGCAGTCAACAGTCAGGCTGTGTGACCTTGGAGTGGCAGGGCCTATGGCTGTCACAGTCAGGGCTGATTCTGAGTGTCAGCCCCCAGGTAGGCTGAGCCTCCAATAACCTAGCTGGGTTTCTATGCTGCCAGTGTTTTGGGGCCCTCCCTTCTCTCACTGGTTCCATGTGAAGACCTGCAGGGTGCTTTTGTGGTATCGATGGCTGCCCCTCCCCCTCCAGCTCCTAGAGGAGGTTTCTGCCTGCGATGGGCACCTGGCTCCAATGGTGGGGGGAAGGGGGGTGGCAGCTCTTGGAGGAAACAGCCCCCATCCACAAAGATCGCCTGGCTCCCCAGGGGCCCTGCAGGTCATTTGCCAGCGATGACTGGCCCTCCACACAGTCCAGCTCTTTGAGCTTTTCATCGATGTCTCTGCAATGTGGGCCTGGCTCCCCAGGGAGTCCACAGTGCAGTTTGGTGGGGAAGGCTAGCCTTCGCCGTCTAGCTGTTTGAGGAGTTTTTTGTCACCTGCAATGGGTGCGCCAGTTGCATCAGCAGCAAGTTCCTGGTGAGCAGTTTCCAGTTTTCCTAGGAGCCTGTGCGCACGTGTGGGCCCATAGGGTTGGGCCTCTCCCCTCGCCAGGGCGCAGCGGCACAATTTTCGGCCCTCTCACGGCCCCAGCTCCTCAGCTCCTGCTCTCTGCAGGTCTCTCCTCCTCTGCCTCTGGCCCTGGGAGAGTGCAGCTCTCACAAGGTCCCTCCCCTACAGGAGTTTAATTCCTCATTCCCTCTGAAGTTTGCACTCACTGTCCACACTTTACCTGGGAATCTGAAGCTGTCTTCAGTTAGAGCCACCCCTCTGGGCAGAGTCACCACTGCCTAAACCCGACCTCGGCCCGCCTGCCGGTTCCAAATTGTGTCACCTGCTCTCCTGTAGGTCTCTGCAACCTCTGAGCTGTGCACCCCTGAGTCCAGATGCTTACTGCTCCAATTCCCAGGGACCTGCAGATGTCTGGCGCCCCCTGCCCTATCCTCCAGCTGCTCTGGCTCTCAAGAATGCCATCAGCACTGCTCTGTACTGTCAGAAAGTATTTTTTAATAGCATAAAATATGTATATTGATCCTTGACAAATCATACAAAATAATCACAAGAACCTTTATAAACTACAAAATGTTGACAAAAATTAGATAATGTAAATACATGTTCAGACTAGGTTTGTTTTTTTTTGTTTGTTTGTTTTTTGTTTTCTTAAGATTTTATTTCATTATTTTTAGAAAGAGGGGAAGGGAGAGAGGCAGAGAGGGAGAGAGACAGCAATGTATGGTTGCGTTTCACCTGCCTCCAGCCACAGACCTGACTGGAGACCTGGTTTGCTACCCGGTTATGTGTCCTGGCTGGGGAATCGATAGGTTTGTTATTTTAAAGATGTTAATTCTTCTCAAATTCATCTAGAATTTTATTTTTAATTATATTTTATTGATTATGCTATCACAGTTGTCCCAATTTTTCCCACTATATGTATGTTCACCCAGCACCCACTACTTCCTCAGGCAACCTCCACACTATTATTCATATCCATGGCTCACGTAGGTTCTCTGGCTACTCCGTTTCCTATTCTGTATTCTGTATCCCTATGGCTATTTTATAATTACCTATTTATACTTTTTAACCCCCTGACCTCTTCACCCTTCCCCTATACCCACCTATCTAATACTCTCCATATCCACTATTCTGTCTCTGTTCTTGTTTTCCATGTTTGCTTAGTTTGTTTTTTAAATTCAATTGTTGATAGATACATATATGTTGCCACTTAATTGTTCATCATTTTCATTATCTTCTTTTTCTTAAATAAGCCCCTTTAACATTTAATATAATAATGGTTTAGTGATGATGAGCCCATTTAAATTTTTCTGGGAAGTTCTTTATCTGCCCTTCAATTCTAAATAATATCTTCACTGGGTAGAGCAATGTTAGCTGTATATCCCTGATTTTCATGACTTTGAATATTTCTTGACAATCCCTTTTAGCCTGCAAAGGTTCTTTTGAGAAATCAGCTGGAAGTCTTTTGGGAATTCCCCAGTAAGTAACTTCTTTCTTTTGTTGTCTTTAAGATTCTCTATCTTCAACCTTTGACATTTTTATTATGATGTGGTTTGGTGTGGGGCCTCTTTGGGTCTGTCTTGTTTGGATTCTCTGTTTTTCCTAGACTTGCATGTCTGTTTCCTTCACCAAATTAAGGAAGTTTTCTTTCATTATTTTTTCAAATAGATTTTCGAGTTTTTGCTCTTTCTCTTCTCCTTCTAGCACCCCTAGGATGTGAATGTTGGAATGCTTGAAGTTGACCCCGAGGCTGCTTATACTCACTATCATCATTTTTTCAAATCTTCTTGTTTTGATTGGTTGTTTTTGGCTTTTGTGTTCCAAATAATTGATTTGATTCTTGGCTTCATCCACACTACTGTTGTATACCTGTACATTGTTGTTTATTTTCATTAGTGTATCTTCATTTCTGGCTAAATCTTTTTTACACTGCTGAGGTTCTCACTAAGTTCCTTGAGCATCCTTGTAAGCATTGTTTTGAACTTTGCATATGATAGATTGCTTATCTCCCATTTATTAAGGTCTTTTTCTGGAGTTTTGATCTGTTCTTTCATTTGGGTCACATTTCTTTTGGCTGCTCATTTTGACAGCCTGGCTTTTTTTATTTCTATGTATTAGGTTGAGATACTATGACTCCCTGTCTTGGTAGTGTGGCCTAATGTAGTAGGTGTGTCCTATAGGATCCAGTACACAGCCTCCCTTATTACCCAAGCTGGGTACTCAAGGTGCACCCTTCATGTGGGATGAATGCACCCTCCTTTTGTGCTTAAGCCTTGATAACTGTTGGCAGGTGAATGGCAGGGTTTTACCCAGGCCATTCAGCTGCAAGGACTGGCTGTGACCACTGACCACCAAAGGAGGATCAGCTGTGCAGGGGGAGGGTGGTACTCCCATGTGGCCTGTAGCTGTCCATTGGGTTTGCAGGCTATGGGGGTTCCCAGGTGGTGCAGGCCAAAGTCAGCCCCAACCTATTTTTTGCCTGGGGGTACCCTGCCTGAGCTATAAAACAATTTGAGATGACTGCTACTTGTGCTGGGGTTAAGAGATTCCCAAAAGAAGCCAAGCTGTGAATCTAGGCTAGTTACTGCTAGTGCCAGGCCTGTGTTCCCGTAGCAAGAGGTACAGGGGCTCAGGGCTAAGAATAGCCAAGACAGTCTATAAAAACAACAAAACTTAGCAATTTCCAGATAGGTTTCAAGGCTTTTAAAACCCATATTGATAAAGTAAGACAATGTGATATTGGCACAAAAATAGACAGATGGACCAATAGGACTGAATATAGAATCCAGAAACTAATGACATATTCATGGTCACTTTGGTTTATGAAAAAGTTAATTCTGCAATGCAATGGGGGAAGTGATAGTCTTTTCAATAAATAATATGGGGTCAGCTGAATAGCCAAATTGAAAAATATTAACTTTACCCTCCTATCTCACACTATACACAGGCTTAAGTTCAAGATAGATTGCAGATTTAAAATTGAAAGCATGGCCCTGGCTGGTAGCACAGTGGGTAAGGCACCGGCCTGCGAACCCAAAGGTCACTGGTTCAATTACCCAGCCAGGGCACATAGCTGGGTTTCAAGCCAGGTCTCCAGCCAGATTTGTGGCTGGAGGTAGGTGAAAAGCAACCATACATAGATGTTTCTCTCCCTCCCTGTCTCTATCCCTTCCTCTCTCTCTCTCTTAAAATAGTAAATAAAATCTTTTTTAAAAATTAAAAAAAAAAAATTGAAAGCAAATAGAATTTTCAGGCGAAAACAATATCTTCATGATTTGGAGTAAGCAAAGATTTCTTAAACCGAATATCAGATACCCACCCTGCCAAGAAAAGGCTAACTGTAAATTAAAAAAATGATAAATTGGACTTTCTGGGGAACTTTTGTTAATCAAAAGATTAATTAGAACCTAATATGTACCTACAAGCATTCTAATGGTATGAGAATGGATAAATCATGGTATATAACATGTATACAATGGAATCATATGTAGGAGTTGAATGAACAAAGCCACATTAATCAACATGCATAAATCTCAAAAGCATAATGTGGGAGGAATAAAGCAAGTTGTAGAATAGATACAATATGATGCTGTGTTGGGAGTCCCAAGATCGCCTTCAGGTGATTGATGATTCAGTAGAAGGGCTTGTACAACCCAAAAGAGCGTTATACTCCAGTTACCATTTAGTACAGGGTAAAGACAGATTAAGATCAACAAATGGAAAAGACTCGTGGAGTGAGATTCAGGAGAAAGCAGACACAGCTTTCAGGAGTTCTCTCGGGGGCAGGGGCGGTTGTGTAGAGAGGTGCTTAATATTCCCAGTAAAGATGTGTGACAACACATGTGAAGAGTTGCCATCCAGGGAAGCTCATTTGATCCTTGGCATGCAGTGTTTTTACTGGGGTCAGTCATGTAGTACCTGCATGTAGTCATGCAGTGCTCAGATGACTGAGCTCAGCTAGTCAGATTATATAGCCTTCCCCTTGTCCACCTAGCAAAAACAAACATTCAACATAAATCACTTTGTTAGGAGGATAAGTATATCCAGTCAAACTGGTATACAATGGCCCAAGGCCTACGTCTTACAAAGTCACCTGTCAGGCAGGACTCCTCAAATTACCTGCCAGGATCCAGTCCAGGGCCAGTTTTAAAGACAAGCATTTCTTTGGAATGTGCAGGGTTTGAGCAACCCAGGCATGCTGAATTAACTCTTTCCAGCACAAATGCCATATATTTAAATTTCAAAAGCCTGTTTATTAATGAATACATAAACCTTCATGGGGATGCTTAACCAATTTAAGATAGAAGTTATCTTTGGGATAGGAGGAGAATGCTATGGAGATGTACCTAGAGAACTTTAATTGTATCTGTAATGTTTTATTTATTTGAAAATTCTAAAACAATATGGCAAAAATGTTAAAATTTGATAAAGTTCTGGATGATGGGAATACAGATGTTATATTCTCCATACTTCTTTGTGTACCTGAAAATCTTGAATAATAAAAATAGAAAAATCTGTTAAACAAAATGGAAGTCATAGTGCTACATTAAAAAGAAAGATTTTTGTGAATTATTTGAAGAAATGGTTTGTTCCATTCTTCAATGTATTACAGTACTGTCTCAGGAAGACATTTTCTTGATATGGAGTCAGAAAGGCAATCAATCAAGGTTAGCATAGAAGAATTTGTTAATTATATTATAGTCTTATTTATTCTAAATGTTAAAGAATATTTAATACTGAAGTTGAAGTGGAATGTCAGAATATTTAATGTACTTAAAATTAATGCAGTTTTCATCATACGTAATGGGTGCCTGGTATTACTTCTCCAAAAATTAGCAACTTACTTCCCACCTCAGACTGTTTAGCATATGCTAATTCTGAGCTAGTCCATTAATTTTGGTTTAAGGTAAAAGGGAAAGGCAAAGAAGAAAAGTATTTGACCTTGAAGCAGTTGAATTGTATGTATGCTTTCCTTCCCTTCTTTTTTCCCCCCTCATAGAATTACTCTTAAGGAAAAAAATAACAAAAAGGGAATTTGTGGATTATATCAAGAATCAGAAAAAGAAGTTGAACATCTTTGCATTGGAAATGGAGAATAGTTAAAATTGTTCAGTTAGTGTTAGCCATAATTTCTAGCTACTATGATTCTTTTATTTCCTCTGTTTTTCTTTACCTTGTACAGTAAATTAACAGATTCCTTCCTGTGCCTGTTACATGGAGGTCCCATACCCTGAGACCAAAATAACTATGGTCTTATTGCCCCCAAAATATTCCTGATAATGAAATCAAACAGTTTAAGAGCCAGTCAGTAGTTTTCCTTATATATGTAGTGTTTTCTGAGGAAAGCCTGCAGTAACATTTCTGTCACAATTTGTACACCCTCCTCTCTCCCATCACTCCTGAGTTTCACTCATGTCTCAACAGATTATGTTTTCACATGTAATGGACCCTCAGGGATACCTGAAGTAGTCAAAACTGTAGGTGTTAAATTGAATAATGCAGGAATCAGTTGAATGTTTATTGCCAAATGAATGGTACAAAGTATCTACTACTAGTAGATAAAGGCTAGAAAAAGAGGTTGCCTCCTTTAGAATAAAATTTCCTTTTCCCCCCCTCTCTATAGAGTTATTATAACCAAGTCAGATTTATTCTTTTTCTTTATCATAGTGGTAATTTATTAAAAGAATGACATGAAAAAATATAACCCTCTTTTTAGTATAATGAGAAATTAAAACCCATTAATGAACCTTGAGCTAATGAAGCAAAAAAATAATGAAGCCAATTGCTTTGGCTTATAGTGCAGAATTACAATACTACCATTTAGTTCTGACTGAAATGCCCTTTATGATTGAGAATACTCTAGTTATTGTCATTGTCCTTTAATTTTCTACTGGTCTTGGAAGTTTACAGCCTAATATTTAATGTGTTTTAAAGACTGTCATTCTATATGAAGTTCTGTAGCACTTAAAATATATCAACAAGTCTCTTATGATTTGTGTTTTCATCTTGATACTGCATGAAGACTTTGAATGGCTAGTGTATATGTTGCTTTTTTGTGCTTTCATGTTTCAGCTGTTGGGATGAAGCTATCTTGTTACTGATAGTCTCTAAGTTAATCATTTTCAATCAGCCATGAGGGTGAAAATAATAGTCAAGTACACAATTGGATTTTGCTACAATATAAGGAAATCTGGCTATCTAAACTAAATATAATTTCTATATTATTTCCTTAGTTGGGCACAGCTTTAACATTGTGGTTATTGAGAGACAGAATTGAATTTAAAATCTTTAGGTAAAATGCTTAGGAGATGAAATCTTAATATTTAATTTTTGTGGAAACATGCCACAGGTTTATACCATCATGAGGTAACTTTCCTTCCTTTTTCCTTTCTGAAATATAGCTCTTCCCCAAGGTCATCCCTTTGACTTATAGCTGTTTTCTGTAAATACTTATTTCCAAAAATAAATCATGTTCTCATTGTTTAATCTATTATCTTTACATTTATGAGTCTTCAATCTAAACATCTAACCCTCAATTTACACCTTGAGTCTAGTTCCATATATGTATCTATAAATTATTTTCTTGTGGATATCTTACTATAACGCTAAGCTCAGTATTCCTAAAGCAACATTTACTTTCCCGTACATTCCCAATTATTCCACTTGAGGTGCAAGCACCATTATTTTTAGTTTCCAGGCTAGGGTTATAGAACCATTCTTTGACTTGTTCCACTCCATTGTGCCATTATATTCATTTGGTTTCATTTTTAAATGCATTTGATTTACCTGTACCTAACATTATTTTTCTGATATCTTCCTAGTCTAAGTCCTATAGCTTCTTACCTGACTAGAACATGGAGAGGCTGTGGAGAGGCAGATTAGACTCTGGTCTCAGTTTAAAAGAAATCATGACAACTGCTTATTGCCTCCTATATAAAGTTTAAACTTCCTCTATCAAATAGAAACTAATGAAAGCCAGTCTCCACATTCAGATATCTCTTTTTCTATATCATTGTGTTATAGCACACATAGCATTACTTTTTACTTATTTATTTACATGTTTGTCTCCCTTACTACTCTGAATTACTGGAGATGGAGATTGTAAGTATATTTTTGTATCTATGATATGTATATATGATATCTAATATAAATACAGTCAAATACATCAGTGAATTTTTGTTGGATGGATGGATGAAAAGCACAATGGATACTGGGTTGGCCAAAAAGTCCATTTTTTTGGTAAAATGAAAGGCACATTTTTTATTATTACCAATAATTTTATTGGTTTGGCTCTTTTGAGTATATCAGCTATCTCCCATGTGGTATAATGTTTGTTGATTGTTCTCAGTTAATGGCTCAATTTGATCGCTATCAACTTCCACTGGTCTATCAGACCACGGAGCATCATCCAGCAAGAAATCTCTAGCATGAAACTTTGTAAACAACTTTGGACTTGTTCAATTAGTCACAGCACCTTCTTCATACACTGTACAAAAATTTTTTTTGATATTCAGTTGTGTTTTTTCTTTCTTGAAATAATAAGGCTTAATACACCAAAAGTGTTGCACATATTCATCCATCTTCAATATTAAAATGGCTACACAAATATTTACCAATTTCTATTTTTTTAATGTTTTTTTAATGCATGCTGTTATGACAGTTGTCACAATATAAGCTAACAAAATTATTTCGAATGAAGTTAAAAACAACTAAGCCATCTTATGGAAAACAAACAAAACTTTTTGGCCAACTTAATACTTTTATATACTTGGTTATTAATTCTATCTGTGACCTTTTGTAGTAAATATAGGAGGCCTTTAAACTTTTTTAATTTATTGACTAAATATTGATTAGGGAGAGAAAAAAGGAAGGATGGGAAGGAGAGAAGGAAACATCAGTTTATTGTTCTACTTATTTATGCATTCATTGATTGCTTCTTTATGTGCCCTGACTGGAGATTGAACCTGAAACCTGGGTATATCAGGTAGATGCTCTAACTAATGGAGCTACCTGGCCAGAGCTATGAGGCCTTTTAAAATCCCTAACTTTACAGTTTTTTCCATAATTATTTTAAATTTGCCTCTCCAAACTTTTTCCCCCAACTTTCTATGATAAATACAGTCAAATTAATCTCTTTACTGCTTCCTAAATACTCCCATCTTCATTCTTATTCTTTGAATGCTTCTTGCCTTCCCTCTGTCATGATCTCATGTATATGCCTCTTTTTTGAAATCTCTTCTAGCTCTAACACACATTGATTTCTTCATTGTATAAAATTTTCTTTTTGCAAATATTGCCTGACAGTTATATAATTTACAGTCTTGTTATATTGATTGGCATTATGCATATTTATTTATACTTCAAATTGGTTCAGTGTTTAATGTGAAGTTTGTCTGATGACTGGCAATGTTGTGTGGTTGACTCTTTTCCTCTCTCATTGTTTATAAGAATTAGTTCTTTCTACAAACCACGGATAACTAACAAAGGACAGTTGTGTGGTCATCCATTATTGTTACTGATTTTCTGGCTGTCACAGAGTATCATTGTAACCATAGTATTAAAATTTTATGACTGAATTCAGGCTAGTCAGATCAAACACTTAAAAAAAAGAAGCATTGTATATTGTTCTGCTGGAAGATTATAATAGGCATAGACGGACCATCTCTTTGGTTACTATACTGTATCTGATAATATTAGTTAACTGTATTTTGCAATAACTTTTTCATAGCTGATAAAAATTGAAAATGTTTTCTTTTTTTTTTTAATTTTATTGTTGTTGTATTACATCCATCCCCTTTTTGCTCCCCTCTGTCCCCGTTGAAAATGTTTTCTTGAAGCAAGTAGTGTATTTTGAGAAACTCACTTGTAACTTGTAACAATAAAATATTTGTATATTTAAAGCAGCAGTTTCATATTGCATAATGATAATTTAACTGCTCCAGGTGTTTTGTCCATAGTAAATTTATATATTAAGAAAAAAGAAAATATAGATTCCTATACATCTTTCCCTTGCTTACATTCGTATGATTTATTTTTATCATTAGGAAAGAAATAATAAAAGCCACCAAAATGTTTTGTGTTACCATCATTAGAGTGTCTTTCTAACAGCTTACTTATTCTTGTTACTGTTTTTCCTTTTTAACCCTCGTATGTTCATTTGTTTTTTTCTACCTTTATTTTATCAAATTTTCCATTCATTTTTGCACATACCCAACTTTATTCTAGAATAGATTTGAGATGACCTTTGGTGGTTGTGGTTGTTGTTTTACTGGCACAGTTACTTCAGTCTCTGTTGTCACACCACCTAGCTTTAAAAGTCTACGTAAGTGTGATTTGTTCTTTAACTATTTTCCTGATTGACTCATCACCCAGCAACTAGAAATATATTGTCCTGATGATGTGGTGAGCCATCTCTATAATTGACTAACACCTCCATAATTCTCTTAAATTGCACTTAACCTTTCTTTCTAAGAAAATAAGCAATTTCTTTTCTGTCTCATTGCAAAAAATTTTACAGCATAATTCCAAAAATTTTAGACCTATCAGAGAAAGTTTTTATAATTTTTTAAAAATCTTAAATTCTTACCTCATGAGTAATTCAATTTCATATTTTAGGAACTGAACTAAAATTAACTTTATGCTACTTATATTTAATGTCAAAGTAGAGTTTAACTTGTGTTTGTGAGTCATATCTTAGTTTGCCTAACATTTTTATTTTTAATGCCTGGCTGTTGAATAGCTTTCTAGAGTAGGTGTTATGTCTGTTGCTCCTCCTGATTTCTAGTTGTTATTAATGTGTATAATATAATAGCTTCATTTAGGTCAACTTTCTTTTTCTTTTTTTAAAAAGATTTTATTTATCATTTCCAGAGAGAGAGGAAGAGAGAGAAGCAGAGCGGGAGAGAAACATCAATGTATGGTTGCCTTTCACCTGCCTCCAGCCACAGACCTGGCTGGATAGCTGGTTTGCAACCTGGTTATGGGCCCTGACTAGGGAATTGAACCAGTGACCTTTGGGTTCACAGACTGGTACCTTATCCATTGTGCTACTAGCCAGGGCATAGGTCAACTTTCTTAAGTATCCTCTACCATTGAGTTGTAAATATCTCCTTTAGGAAATGGGAAAGAATAAATCAGAATGACTTGGGTTGTTTTTCAAAACACATACCACTAGGGATTCTGATAGTTTACTTACTCTCTGTCATCACTCCTTGGAAACCAATTCATGGTTGTAGTGAATCACTGGCACTGAAGGAACTTAAGATTGTTTTCAGGTGTGTCACTTTTTCTTAATATCATGAAAGAAACTAGCCTGCATAATATGTGTTTATTTTTACATTTTAAAAGTTATCAAAATTATTCATGCAAAGTGGTATATCATAAAGCAATTAATTACTACAAATTTCAAATATGTATTGTATCTAGTAATAAAAGTATTCTTCTCCAAAAAGTGTTAAATTAGACAATTACTTGACTTGTGTCAAAGAAGTCATTGGATATTAGGGAAACTACTGAATACGGTGACCTTTTCTTTAAGAAAACGTTAAAACCTTAAGTAGCAAGTACTGAAATTAAGACAAAA
This sequence comes from Noctilio leporinus, assembly GCA_004026585.1. Lineage (NCBI taxonomy): Eukaryota > Metazoa > Chordata > Mammalia > Chiroptera > Noctilionidae > Noctilio > Noctilio leporinus. Next base: position 48,396 of record PVIW01005581.1, read on the forward strand.
GAGAAATTCTTAATTAAAAGTTTTTTCCACCTTCATTCTTATTTTCTTTTTTCTTGAATAATCTTCACAAAAATGTATCTTTTTTATAAGAAGTGTCCTGAAAGTTGCCAGGTTTCACTTGTTTGCTTTCTGATCTGCCTTCAGTACAGGTCCCTTCTTTTTTTCTCTCTCTACTCTGGAATTAATCCTCTACCTACTTCACAGGCCGATTCTTTGATGAGAATGAATCCCCTGTTGATCCGCAACATGGCTCTAAACTGGCGGATTATAATGGGGATGATGGTAACGTAGGTGAGTATGAGGCAGACAAGCAGGCTGAGCTGGCTTACAATGAGGAAGAAGATGGTGATGGTGGAGAGGAAGACGTCCAAGGTGAGCGTGGGCCTTGTCTCCATGCTGTAACCATGAAACCCACCAATCCAATTTGGTTGAATTTGTGTAGAATTTTCCCACCTATTAGCACCAGTACAGTATTAATATAAAGAGGCTTTGTGCAGTTTTTAAATTTTATTTTGAAAAACATTTTATATAGTGGTATTAGTAGATTTGTAGGTAAATTATTTTGATTATTTTCATTTTTAGTTATATGTGTTGATATAGATACAGTTTGAAACTCAGAATCTTAAGAAATTTTAGAATTAAATTATTTAAAATGGCTATAGACTTTACCTAAGGCAAATATATTCCCAGAAAATAATTCTTTTCCAATTTCTCACCTGAAAACATTTCAATTATTCTAGGTACAAATATTAACCAGACAGCCTTTTGTTATCAGGGAGCCATGTGGTCTCCGAAGATAAGATTATTTCATTACTGATTCAGCATAGAAAGGGCTGTTTTTGAAATTTTTTCTGAAGCTTAAAATTTATCTTCAACTGTCAGTTTGTGAAGATTTGTCTGTTTTATGTTTAATACACAGATTCAACATATTTTCCTTGTTAACTGTGTTACTTCTGAGCTTTTAACTTAGTGAAAGTTCAGAATCTACCTCTGTGCATGCAGCCCTACCCATGCATGCATATCAGAGTATGTTGTTTTATTGCAAGTTATTAGGCCTGTTTTCTGCCTGCTTACACCATATAATAATATTTGTGGAGCTTTTCTTTTTTCTGTAAAATTTGATTTTAAAATTAATATGTATGTTTTAGATTTCATAATATGCATGAAAAAATTTTTTCAATGTAACCTGTCTTGACTTACTCTAGCTCTTTTAAAGGTAATTCAATTTTACTTAGGTTCATGACAAGAATTGTTTTTCTAAAACTCAGAAGAAAATACATTTTTCCTAGAATACTGCATATTTAACAGAAAAAGGGAAATCAAAGACTCTGATCTGACTTACACCTAGGCGTTGCCTTTGACAGACCATTCTAGTTTTGGAAGAATGGTTATTGGAAATAGAAAGAGATTAATAAATGTTAGAAGTTATTTGAGGATATGTTAAATGAAAGCTTCTCAAAACTTTTTGACACTTTTGAACAAATTATACTCTCCTTTTCTATATTCTCATCCACTTTCATAAATTATGCCTTTTTTTCTTACTGCTTTTGTGATTTGTTTGATTTACATTTATTTGCAATTATTTGTAATGTTACTTTAAGGTCTTTTCTTACATTTACATCATATCACCAGTTAGAATGTAAGCTCTCAGAGGGCAGGAATTTTTATTTATTTTGCCTACTCTTTGGTTTGTATCCTTTTCTGCCTTCATATTCTTCCCCACCACCCATAGCATTTAGCACACACAGGTCCCTTAGTAAATGTTGTTAACTGATATTTTCCCCTTTTCTCCTTTAATTTTTATTCTTATAACTGCGACTAGGGTAATAACCCTTTAACTTCTGGTCTCGTAAGCTTGCTTGGTTTACACTTGAAACATTTCTAGTTTTCTTTTAGAAGGGCTTCATAATTTTGAGGTATTTTTTAGGGCAATTAATTTCAACCATACTTGAAAAATCATTTCTTATATTTTGGCTATCTTAAAAGTGATGACTTTTATTGCAATTTAATATTTATATGGTTTTTATCCATAGCAGGTACATTTATCTTCGGTGCTTGCTCTCTCTTCAGACCCTCCTCCTTTGCATACCCACAGTTCTTATCGCCACTTTCCACTGTAGGTCCTCAGTACCCTCATGCCACCCTGCCTTTACTTCCACAAGAAAATTAATTCATTGATTCTAAAGAATATAAGGAAATGGCCTAGGATAATATCCTCAGTGAAGTAGGGAGGGAATTGGTAAATTTTTAGTTTCTTCATTCGTAAGTGAATTGTACTTGAGCTAGGGTTTGCCATTTTACACTTTTATCCCATTTTGGGGTTCACTAAATCGTAGCTGCAGAGGAGAGAGCAGCTACCAAGGGGACTCTCTTAACATAGGGAACAGGAAGATGCAAGAACATCAACCCCAGCAAATAAAGAGGGAATTATTTGGATAAAATGACTAGAAAGGGATACTGGAGACCCAAATAATTTTAAACATGTTTTCATGTTTAAAATTTTTAGATATAGTATTAACTGTTCCAGAAGTGGGGAGGGGAAATTGTGTCTATTCCCTAGTTAAGTTTGAATATTTGGAATTTAAAAGCATTCCTTCATAGATTTAATGTAGAAAATAATGGTTCTGTTTCCAGGTCAGTTTGCACTTCTGGCCAAAGCAGGCAGCAGAGTGGAAAAATACATTAGCCTGATGATTAGGAGATCAGCTGTGTGCTTTTCAAGTCACTTAAACTCTGGGCCAAAATTTCTTCATCTGTAATGTGAGAGTATTGAACTTGAGTATTCTCAGTGCTCAAATGCTGTGGTTACATTCACAGTGGCATCACTATATATATAACACAAGTATTATGTGAAAATTTATTTCAGATTTAAGCAAGCTTGAAAAACATTTTTCCCCAAACCCAGGAAAGAAAATGGAAACTACTGCAACTATTGAGACTCTACAGCCAGAGTTATCTGCTCTCTCTGGCACTAGGAGAAGTTTTTCCTCAGGCTGTTGTGTACCTGGGAATAAGAGGTTCCAGCTGTAGGATTGGGCTCTGGCTTCAGCTAAAGACAATGTGGCTTTGGTTTCCAAAACTCTGGATTATGAAATGGAGGTTTGGGCAGCCTATCTGCCATAGGGAGCTGAAGGATTCCAGCTTTATCTTTGATGCCTGTGCATACATATTGATCATTTGCGTCACCACTATCTGCACAGTGTTTACTTGTATGAATGAAGTGAAGCCTAACTTTCCTGTGTTTAAAATCCTCCTTTATTTTGGTTTGAAGTTCCTGGTTTCCTAAAACATCCTAAAATAAATATATTTAAATTGGTGTAAAAAATTTTTTTCCTGTCTTCTTAAATATTTACTGTGGAAAAACTGCACATCTGATGGATATATCTTTTAATTTATTCTTCATTGTAATAAGGAGATAGAAGTTTACAAATTCCCTGTACTATTATCTTTAGATAATAGTTCCATGTTTGTTTAATAAAATATGAAATGCATATTACTAAGTATATCTGTGGATGAGAGCTTAGCATAGTGCTTAAGTGCTTGATTCAAAGCCAAGACTGCCTGGATTTGAACCCCAGCTGCACCACTTACTAGTTCTATCACCTATGAATTACATAACTTTTATGCCTCACTTTCCTCATCTGTAAAGTAAGGATAAGTATAGTTATCTAACTCAACAGTTATTTGGATTATATGATTTAAATACTTGTTCAGCATTTAAAACAGGGCCTTTCACACTAATGCTATATAAGTGTTTGTTGAATAAAATAATAATTTAAGAAGTAAAATAAAAATAGAATTTTTTTTCTCTGGGTTGCTTGTTTTAGAATATAATGGTGCATTAGACTGTGGATTAATCTGTATGTTTTAATGGAGCCTCACTGCTTGGTAGAACTTACATTATGCCAGTGGTTCTTTCTTGACCTCAGAGGTAATTTAGGAATTACTTAATAAATTATAAATATCTTTCTATTATCTTCTTTTAATAGTCATTTTATGTTGTAAACTACAGATTTTGCTATTTTGTAAAGTGAAATAAAATATTAGTTCATATAATTATATTTAGCAGTGGTTATCCTATCAGGATTGATTAGGTAATTTCATCATATTTTAACAGATAAATGCAGAGGGTGTTAGTCAAAAGTTAAATTTTGGTTAGAATAGCTACACTGAAAAGGGACTTTAGTTAATACAAATGATAGATCAATGTAAGAAAGATAATATTCCAAACCTCCTAAGAAATTCTGAAAAACAGTGTGAAGGTACCATATTAAAACGTTGCTAAATAGCATAAATTAATAAAAACTACAAACTACTTCTTACATTAATAGAGGACCTTGGAAGACTGCCTTCATACGCACTATTTTATTTTGAGACCAAAAACAGCTGTTATTCCTATTCTACTGAAAAGGTAATTAGAGGTCTAAAGGGGTTTGGAACTAGAGCATGTTTGTTGAGTACCTAAGCCAGGACTAGAATTCACTTTTTTCTATTCTTAGATCTTTACTCTTATTTCTCTTTATAATTACTCATTTAAGAATTACAAAAAGTAATTAGTATTTTTTTCAATAACTCGCCTGTTAAATTTCTTTAAAATCTTTATATAATAGTTTTTCCTACTGCTTCATGGTGATTAAGTCTTCATTTAATTACTAAAGTCCTGAAAGGTGTTGTTAATAGCTATAGAAGAGGTCCCAACACATGGATCCTAAGTACCAGTGATTATTTGCCTTTTTAACATTAAAGATAACTTTTTAAAGTCCAAAGATAGTTTCAAAATTCAGATATGATTATGGATAAAATGTCAGCCTTTACATGTAACAGATTTGGGGTTTTCATAAAAAGATGCTGAAGTGAAGCCCTGGCCAGGTAGTGCAGTTGGTTAGAGTGTCGTTCCATATGCCAAGGCTGTCTGTTAAATCCTTGGTCAGGGCATGTACAAGAAGCAACCAATAAATGCATAAATAAGTGGAACAACAAATCAGTGTTTCCCTCTCTCCCTTCTTCTCTCTCTACAATAAAAAAAAAAAAACAAAAATGAGATCATTTTGTTAGAATATGATGTACGATGGTTTCCTGCAATTCTGAATGAGAATTTCTGTGAGTTTAACAGGAAAGTTATTGAAAGGAAAGAGAAAGTTAGTTTGTCATTTTTTATGAATAAATATAAAGAAGAAATAAATGTATCATTATGAAAAGCTAATACATAAAACCTACACCACCTGGCATCTTTCTTAACCAAACTTTTACAATAGGATACATCATAGAAGCCGAGAGTGGAAAACTTATTAAACCAAAAAGAATAGATTTCAGAATGCAGTAGTGTATTATATATGAATTTGGATTAAATATATAACTTTTTTAATTACATAAAATTATATTTTTAGACAAATGATAATAACACCTCAATCTATAAAACACAGCTATTGAGTTACTGTAACATGAACCAGAAAGTAAGAAAAGTCATTATTTATTTATTTATTTAAGAGAGGGGAAAGGAGGAAAAAAGATAGGAAGAGAAACATTGGGTGAGAGAGAAACATAGATCAATTGCCTCTTGTACCCGTCTTGACTCAGGGACTGAACCCACAACCTAGACAGGTACCCTGACTAGGAATTGAACCTTTCACTTTGCAGGTTGACACCCAACCATCTGAGCCACACCAGCCAGGGTGAGAAGTCATTTTTCAAGACTGAAGAACCAAAAGATACTGTTTTTAAAAGCCATTGTACTGAAAAGGGAACCTCTTGGGCTCTGATTGAAATACTTTTTATTCTTGCTCTAACATTTTAATACTTTGGGAAGTCTTATTTCAAAAACTGTAGTTTGTAGTAAAATTAGAAAAAAAGGGTTGCTGTTCGCAGGTAAACTGACAGTAATGTAAAATGATGTGATACCCATGAAAGACCCAGAAAAACCTGTGAATAGCCAAGTAAGTCAAACTCCAAAACACTATACAGAGTTGCTTAGTATAGCTAATCAAAGTGACTTTGAGGATCTTATTGTTAACAATATAATGTAATGAATTTCTTTTTTTTTTTTTGTAAAGAAAAGGTTAAGTTTTGCTTTGTATACTCCACTTAGGAAGTTAACTGGTAAAATCTTTGCAGAGAAACAAAGAAATTCACTAAAATGTTAAGTGTTGGGATTATGAGTAAATTTTATTTTCTAATTTTTACCTCATGACTATGGATTGATTTTATAATTAGAAAACATTTTTGGGTTTTAGAGGCATGAGACTATATACAGAATGGTTTCTACCAACATTTTAATTAAAAGGACTGAATTTTATCTATATAGAAATAATATATAAAAGGATCAACTCCTTGTCCTGGCTGGTGTGGCTCAGTTGGATTGAGTACCAGCCTTCGAACCAAAGGGTCACCAGTTCGATTCCCAGTCAGGACACATGCCTGGGTAGCAGGCCAGGTCCCCAGTTGAGGGCATATAAGAGGACACCACACATTAATATCTCTCTCCCTCTCTTTCTTTCTCCCTTCCCCGCTATCTAAAAATAAATAAAATTTAAAAAAAGAAGAATCAACTCCTCAATGTTTGTGGGTTCCAAAAGTTTTCCTGACTATACCTGTCTAGTGTCCTTCCTCCCTTCTTTACTTCTATCCCTCCACCATTAAAAGACTTGTTAAAATTAGGAAATCTTCCAATAGTGATAGACTTCAGTTCTTTAGCCAAGCAACTGAGATGTTTCACTCTTATTTGCAGATGTAAAATAATGAGCAAAAAACTACCTCAAAAAAAGAAAAAAACTTCTTGAGAAAAAGAGACATTTTTAAAATTGAATTTCTGCAAGTGACTTTTAAAAATAATATTCTTGATATGTAATTATTTCCCTTTCAGATGATGAAGAACGAGAACCTCAAATGGATCCTGGAGACTATGGAAAGCAACATTTAAATGATGTCCTTTAAGTCCTAAAGGAAAACTTCAGAAAACCTAAAGTGCTGTAAAATGGATTCATTTCTACTTTGTCTTTTTTTGACTTTTGTTGTAAAGATCAGTTGTATCAGTTGTAAAGATACATTGAGATAGATTTAACAAAAAAATTAATGAAGGAATGTACCCATGTACATATGTGAACTTTTTCATATTGTAGTATTCAAGCAGAGACCTTTTTGGATGAGCCAAAAGAAACTACAAGCAAAACTGTAGTCTTTACATTTAGAGCAAACTAATGTACATTTTACATTTTATTGAGCCTCATTCTTTACACAAATGGACAAGCAGATAAAATTGTTGTACTGTTTATAAGTTGCACATAGAATAACCACAGTGAAAAGAGATATTCAGCTGAAAAACTTTTTATACACTAATATATTCTTGTTAGCTCAGCAGGTGTTCTGTTCTATCTTACCCCTTATCTCATGCTCTTCCAGGATTTATACTTAGAATAGTTGTATAGAAGAGAGGAGCCTGGAAGCCAAACACTGGGCAGCACATGTGCAAAATCACTCCCTGCTGCTTTTATTTTACATGCACGGATGTATTTGGCAGGTAAGCTGTCAGCTTAAGCCTGATGAAAGCTGAAATAACCTGCAAAGACATCGTGTTTATGAGTTATATATACCTTACTTCATGAAATTGTGAAATGCATGACTGACAGTATATTTTCAATTTTTATTTTTCTCACATAATAACCAGTACTGTTTAACTATAACTAGCACTGGTTAAAATTTTTATATTTTTGAAGTTCAAGTTGGTGAATATATTCATGATTTAAATGCCAGATTCTGAAAGAGTCCAAATCAACTTTGAGATGAATCTGCAATCAGTATTTCAAAGCTTCTCTGGTAGTTTTAGTGATATAATTTTGACTAGACTTTTTCAGAATTACTAAATAAGGAGTTTTAACAGGTTTTTATTAATTCATAGATAAGTAGAAATACAGTGAGGTCTACAGCCATTTTATTAAAATAGCTTAAAAGTTTGTAATAAAGATGAAGAATCTTTGTAATTACCTAAATGTTAGTTAAGAACCCATAAACCTCATATTTGTTAGTCTTACAAAATTACTTTAAATGCTTTGTCTTTTTTTGACGCTTTTCAGTAGAATATGTAAGCTAGCTAACTCTTGTTTTCCAAGTTAAAGCACTTTACATCTAACTCCCCAGCCCCAAAGTAAAAGGCTTTGATCATAAAGAGTAATTTAAGGTTGCTAACTCTGTGTTTTAGAAGGGCTACTGGTAATTGCACATAAACATGAAATATACACACACACACTCCCCCACCCACCCTGTACTCAGGTTCTAGTCAAAATTCAAATTTATAGAGATTTTTTAAAAAAGGTTTTTCACTCGCTGGAGGTATAATAATTCTTAGACTTTAGTTGAGAAATTACTAAGCAATCAAGAGAAGATGTAGTGATTTAATAAAATTGTTTTTCCTACCATATCAAAGTAAGGAGTTCATTCCTTTGCCATGAGTAGTCAGTAAGGCTTATAAATGAATAGGTGTGATAGTTCACAGAATTTTTAAAAATGGAGTTAAAGGGAATTATACCTTATGAGTGTTAGTGTGGGAAGGTAAGTCTAAAATATACTCGTGGTAATAGTTTATGTTTAATACTATAACATCTTTACAAATGAAACCCATGGAATTTCCTGCCTTAGTTCTTTTGTCATAAAAACAATCACTTGGTTATATGGTAGCTATTACTTACACAGCAAAACTTCTTCAGTTAGCAGTCTAGACATTTTATAAACTGAGAAATCTTGGACCAATTGATATTTCCAACTGTATTAACAGTTTAATGCTATAAAATATTATGTGCATCTTTTAAAATTCCGACATTCTACATTCTGTATTAGACATGCTGGCTTTATAATGTTTTACTCTGCCTTAAGATTTAGGTTTTTTTTAATGTATTTTTGCCCTGAATTAAGTGTTAATTTGATGAAAACTCTGCTTTTGAAATCATCACTTACTGGGTTCTAATAAATTAAAAATTAAATTTGCTCTACTATTTTGCTGATTCTGATAACGTATACACACATCACACTTACGTGATGCAAATAGTTAAATTTTAATGTTAAAATATGCGTAAATTTAGAATTTATTTTAAGCTAAGCTAAACTAGAAAGGTAGAAATTTTTATACCAGGCTGTTTACTGTAGTGCTAGTTTTTATTCAACAAATACTGAACGCTTCCTATTTGCCCAGCATTGTTCTAGGTAGTAAGGCTTTGCAGTGGTTAAGATTTCCTTTCCCTTAAGAGCTTATTACATTCAACTGGAAGTAGCCAGACAATATACAAAGTAAACACACGAGCCAGATCATTTTAAACAGTGATAAGAGCTATTAAAAATAAAAGTTCCAAGGTTCCAAGGTCTTTAAGGTTAAAAATTTTCAGGTTTTTACTTCACTCAAACATTATAGTTGTGAAGTTAGAATATCATGAGTTAGGAGAGAAATGAGTCTAAAAGGGTATGGAAAGGGTAAGATAGGGAGAACCTTGTAAATTCAGATCACTTGCTACTGACCCATAAAGAGAAAATGCAGAATATAAAATACACATGGAAGGCTGATTCCAGGGAAAATATTCAGACTTTAAAATTATTCCTAAAATATGTCCTTTTATTTAAAAAAAATCTGAAGATGGTATGTGCCTTTTGACTTCTCGTTTGTATAATGCTGTAACAACAAAATTTGCTAAAATATGAGAACAGAGAATCTGTTTTAAAAACAAAACAAAACAAAATTGCCTTGGCTGATTTGGTTCAGTGGACTTAGCACTGGTTTGCAAATAGAAAGGTTGTTTGGTTTGCTTCCCGGTTGGGGCACTTGCTTGGGTTGTGGGCCAGGGGGCGTGCAAGAGTCAACCAATTGATGTTTCTCTCACACGTCGATGTTTCTTTCTCTCCCTCCCTTCCCCCCTAAAAATAAAGATCTTTTAAACAATATAAGCATTCTGGCTTCTGTGTTGGAAGGACTAAAGGAGGTACAAGAATGAACTGGGAAAGCATCTGAAGTGTTTGGATTCAGGATATATTTTGAAGTTTAGTTTATTGCACTTCAAGTGAATTAGACATTAGATATGAGGGGGGAAAAACAAAACAAAACACTATTCCGTAAGTTGGAGAACACAGAGAGTAGCAGGTTTGAGAGAAAATTGAATTTAATTTTGACCATGTTAAGTTTCAGATGGTCATTGACCTTAAGTGATCACAATATGGGAGCAAAATGATGAGCTCTGATGTTTCAGTATTATTTACTTTCCTTAATGATGAAAATATAACTCAGAGATAGAATTAGTATAGGAATGCCTGATATATTGGCTAAAAAAGGTAAATATATTCCATATACTCTGAAAGGTGGGACCTACTGAAAGATTCTGTTGAAGATCCAGGGTACTCCTATGACATTGGTGAACACTTTAATGTTTTCATACAGCAATGCCTTTAAAATTTCTATTTTTTTTTAAAGGTTTTATTTCATTATTTCTAGAAAGATGGGAAGGGAGAGAGGTAGAGAGGGAGAAAGACATCAATGTATGGTTGCCTTTCACCTGACTCCAGCCACAGATCTGACTGGAGACTTGGTTTGCAACCTTGTTACGGTGCCCTGGCTGGGGAATCGAACCTGTGACCTTTGGGTTCACAGGCCTGCACCTTACCCACTGTGCTACCAGCCAGGGGGCAATACCTTTAAATAGCTTGCAAAGCACGCATGTCATTAGTTTTTGCATTACATTTTTTCCTATGTCTACTGCTTTGCATCTAAATATACTTAAGACTTCACTTTAAGTTCATATTTTTAAATCTTTATCTTATTCTAAAATATTGCACAGGATTGTTACTGAAGCTCAATAATATTACCATTTAAGGCACAAGAAAAACACCTTGCTAAATATTTTCCATTAATAATCTCATTTGATATTTGCAACAATCCGCTTAGATGTTACAGAAAAGAGGCTAGGACAGAGGGGAGCAAAAAGGGGATGGATGTAATACAACAACAATAAAATTAAAAAAAAAAAAAGGCTAGTGGAAAGAGACTATTGGAAGTAAAAGACTGAGATGAAAAACAGAACAAAACAGTTATGTGAAAAATGGTGTTAAAATCTTTTAGGCTTACTACCAGCAACTTTTCTAAACTTAATATTTCACGGTAATAAGTTGCCATTGAAGATAGTACCGTGTGGTGTAACCAGGAGGACTTAAGTCCTAATTGCATTTCTTACCAGCTGATTGTTAACTATCTTTAGATAAGCATCCTTTTTCCTCTTTCACTACCCTCCTTTAAAAAAAGTTTCAGTGTCTTCAACTAGACAGTGGAGAGACTAATATACATGATACCTATCTTGCAGTGCTGTTGGGAGAATCAAAATTCATATAAATGCATACAAAAGTGCTTTGTAAATGGCATATTTTACTTAAGTTTTAAGAGGTTTGCAACAACTGCTACTTGGGAACTTTTTTGAAATATATTTCATCTGATTAAAAATTTATTTTAGTCGTCAACTCGGGTAATTGTTTTATAATCTATTGCTTTCTATAATTACTGGATAACCAGTAATTATATGTTGCTTTCCAATACATTTTTCAGGAAGCTATTATTATTTTTTAATCCTCACCTGAGGGGTGTGTTTATTGGTTTTTAGAGAGACGAAGGTGGGGGAGGGGAGAGGGAGGAAGGAAGGGAAGGAGGAGGGAGGAAGAGAGAAAGGGGGGAAGGGAACTATCAATGGATCAGTTGCTTCCAGATTGGTTGCCTTCTGTACTGCAACCTAGATGTGTGCTCTGACCCATGATTTGGGGTACAGGAGGACGCTCCAACCAACTGAGTTACTCTACCAGGGCAGGAATCTATTATTCTGCACTCTGTATTCCACAGGGTCTCGATAAATGTCTCAGAGCATTCTTGTACTAGGAAGATACAGGGGGCAAAATTCAGAGCTCTGGCAGGATCTGTCGGGTATAAAGCTTTCAGAAGAGCCCACCTACTTCACACTTTTGACACAAATGTACAAGGGTTCTCTGCTTAATTCTCAGCCTCATCTCTCTCCATTGTCTTCCCCCCACCTCCATCTTCGGTGCACAGAACTACTTGCCCAACTACTAAAAGCAATCTCGTTTTTGGACTTTCCCATCTGTTCTTTGCTTTACCTAGACAACACACTCTCCCTCTACAGCATCAACTCTTTAATGCTATATTTAGATTTCATTTCACTAAAGCCTTCCCACACACCCCTCCCCACACCGGTACCTCTCGTATGTTTTACAACTGTCATTGTATCACACTGTATTTAAAGTTCTTTTTGCCCGTCTTCTCCAATAGAGTGTGAACTTTGGGAAGGCGGGGGTCCATTTACTGTTGTACCTCTCGCACCTAGTTTGAGCCTCACATTTGTGTCTTTTCAACAAATATTTCCTGATTGAATCATGAGTGTTTTAATAAATAGTGCACTTCCAATCACTCAGCGTGGTTTTTTGATATTCCATTAGGACCAGACGCTCCGGGTTGATACATTTTCACCTGTGAGGCTGACCGTCCTTTTGACTCATGCCAGCCAGTAGAAACCCATTTGTCTGAATAACCGGACTTCTCCGCAAAACCACCGCCGACATCTCGTGAAGTCCAAAGGCGTGGGTTTGTGTAACAGATCCAAGAGCAGCTGTTATTCCCTCTAGCTAGCGAAACACGACCTTTAGGGGACACCAGGATCCCAGGAAAGACGAAGAATTCGTCTCATCCCAACCTCGGGAACTAAAGCGGCAGAGCTCTCCACACACTACCTCCTCCAGCGCGCCAAGCCTTTAGTCCCACCCGTCCCACTTGGCTCCGCCCACCCGGCGCGCCGGGGTTACTAAACCTTCGCAGCCCGAGTGCGCGACGCGGTCCTAAGCCCCGCCCCCGGGGCGAGGGCGCGCTTCCCCGCCCAGCTCTGCGCGAGCAGTTCCGTTAGTAGCGGCAGGAAAAACCGTCCTTTGGGTCCCCGCCTCCCCACTCCCAACGCTTTACTCTCTACTCTCCTGGCGACCGCTGCACAGCCGCTACGGCGGCCCCTAAAGCACAAACATCCCTCAGGTCCTAGGCTTATCCTGATAGGTTTTGTTGTTGTTTCATCTGGTTCTAAGGCCCTGAGTTTAATTTTCGTCAGGAATTCGAGTTCGCGAGTTTCTTCCGGCGACAGGAACTCCAACGCTCTCCACTGAAGTAAAGGGGTTGGGGGTTTTTTGTTGTTTTTATTTTGGGGGGTTATCTTTTTACTATTTTTTTTTTTTGCGGGGGGAGGCCCGCTGTGGCCGTCCGCATTCCTTTCCTCCCACCTCGCGGAATTGTGGCGGGAGGGGGAGGAGGAAGTCAGAGCGCCTGCGCGGAGAGGCCGCTTTCCATCCGGGTCCCTGTCCGTGCAGTGCAGCAGGTCGGTAGGCGGGAAATGGCGACTGGCTGAAGGAGCTGGTTCTGTTGCTGCTGCGGGGTAAGCGGGAAAGACACCACACGTTGCGCAGTCGGGACCATCACCGGAGCCTAAAGACACTCCTCTGTCGTCACAGTTAGGTAATCTCCCTCGTTCAGACACTGCCGCTGCTCCCAATCTTAGTCCTCCTGCTCTTCCAGGGCCGTCTTACAGGGATCTCCTCCCCTTCTCAACCCGGTTCTCCAGCGGCTCCCGCGCCTAGGTAGGCATGCCCTGTCGGCACCTCGTACGTCCGCTGTGTGGAGCCGCTAGTCTCTGGACTTTCCCCTGGGAACAGAAAGGGAGCTCACTTCCCGCCAGCTTCGGCTCCCGGGCTGCGCGGCCTGTGTTGTGATTTCTGGGGTTAGATTTCACTTTGCTACCCACCCCCACCCCGATCTCACGTTCCTCGTCCCAAATCCTGTGATGCCTGCGGATAATTGGGTTAGATCAGTTTTTCTAACCTTGGTGTCTGATGTTTTCGGTATTTCATCCCTTTCTAGTCGGGTGCTTTTAGGGGGGCGTTGCTCTAGCTCAGTTTTCATAAACATCCATTGAGGCTCTGAAGAGATTTCAGTAAGTTCTGTTTATCTTCTGTACGGTTAAATGTTGAGCTGACATTGTTACTTATTCAAATCAAGAGTAGTAGTAAAGAACAGCCCAAGTGGAAGGCCTCCGGTTTCTTTAATGGTCAGTTAAGGGTGAATCTTACCGTCCGTAGTATTCTACGTTTTCTTTGGTTATTAAATGCCTGTACGGATGTTTGTTTGTATTCTTGATTACAGTTGCGTGGTACATACTGTAGAAGTAAGTCCTGTTTATTTACTTCTTACCCTAGTCGTGGCTGGGTGTATGAATGATGTTAAACACTTAAGAGTACCTTAGGGAAGCTTAAAGCGATACTACTCGTAAATTGCCCTAAGATCATGAAATGAAATGTACTTATAGCAGATGTCCCTTCAAGGCAGGGATTTATCTTTCTAATGCTAATAAAACAATACCTATATGGGTATACAGATTAATGACTTAAGTGATAGATTTATCTTAATAACTTTGAGATTGTAGGCTTTTGAATATACTATTTCTGTTTTTTTACAACTTTAAAATTTTCATTTGTTGTCCAGCTGTTAAAGCAAGAAAATGGCTAAAGCTAATTTAGCCCTCCTTTATTATTATCATTATTTTTTTTTTATTTCTTTACATTGCAGACTAGTCCATAGAAGTAATAAAGAGGCTGTTGGTGTTTTTCGGAATTTGGTTTTCGATCTTGCTAAATTTGGGGTCTTTAGAGTTTTTGTTGTTGTTGTTGTTTTAACTAGTCAAATTAAGTTTTTAAAATGTGATTCTTATTATATGATGTTTATAACTGAAAGGCTTTCAGCCCTCTAGGTCTAGTTTAGAAGGCTTAACTATTGTTAGAATATTAGGATTAAATTTCACTAATAAGCAGGAACACACAAACATCATTGTAGTTGTAATTTGGTAGAGTCTCTACCCAAGGTCGTAAAGAAAGTCAAGGCAAAATGTAGCTCTTACTTGATGCAGTTTTTTAAGATTGAGTCAAACTTCATACTTATCTTCTAGGACCAAAAAAATAGGAAGTGAGAAGTGGAGGTGAGGGCATGTTAGATACTTGCTGAGCCAATTTGTTTAAAAAAATAGGGCCAAATGTGTGACTTAAGAGGATTTAAAATAAATTATTGGTCTAGTGTAGGCGTAATCTGTCCTTCAGTGACTCTTTAGGTAGTTGATAAAGCATTAATTTTTTAATAACATTTGGTTTACAGGTTGCTGAGTGAACATTATATGTAGATTTTGTCTTCAAGAATTCTCCCAAGCTGTTTTAATTTTACATTTATTTAATACCTGCACTGTTCTAATATGCATGTAAAAGCTTTAAGTGGTGTAGTCCTTAACCTTGTTTGACTTGAGTGTATAAAAATTCCAAATAGAATTGCAGAGAAAAACCAAATGGGATTGGTATGTTTTATAATACTGCAATCTACTTAGAACTAGTAATGTTATTCAAAGTGGTATCTTTCCCACATTTATATAGCTGATGCCCCATTTGAGATCAATTCTTTTTTTAAAAAACTTAGACCTCTTGTTCAGAAAGTCTCTAGCTAGATTCTAAATTTGTAATTGGGGAATTAATTGCAGATTGAATAAAATGAAATTAAATTATCTCAGTCATAGACAATGCTTTGGATTAATGTGATGAAGAATAAAGTGCTCTGTCAGAATTCAAAATAAACACTACTATCTAATTATATTTGTAATTTGGGAAGTTGTTATGAAAGCATAAAGTAGAAAAAGACACTAAATACTAAATGTCAAATGTTTTGAGAGGACCTCATACATACGTGGTGTGCTCTAAGTAATTCGAGGTAGGTTAAAAAGTTACCCGACCATTTTCACTGGACTGGCTACATGGGGGTCATTTGTGCTACTTTGAGGATAGAACCCTGTGATAAAACCATTTGATTGCAGTTTCAGTCTCCACTTGACATTTGTTTTGAGACATGTACCTAAGGCAGGTATATATTTTTTCACTACTGATTATATGACTACATTAATTATATTTTATTTTAAGATTTTTTATTCATTATTTTTAGAGAGAAGGGCAGGGAGGGAGGAAGAAAGAAAGAAGCATCAATATATGGTTGCCTTTCACCTGCTTCCAGCTATAGATCTGGCTGGAGACCTGGCTTGCAACCTGGTTATGTGCCCTGGCTGGGGAATCGAACCAGCAGCTTTCCACTGAGCCATACTAGCCAGGGTTAATTTTAATTCACATTATATTATGTTGTCATTGGGTCTACATTACAAATAAATAAAATAGATGGCTGGCTGTGAGATATAATTTGAGAATTGCCAGTGTCAAACTTTGTGTTTATCCTGTGTGTTACAAATTTTTTCTAAAATATTCTGTTTAAAATCACATTTTCTGGAAGAGAAACTTTAAAGTACCGTCTTTTATAGACAGTATTAGCATAAATCACTTTATCAAGTAAAAGTGCTGTCCTTTACAAAAGGTGAGGGTTCAGAGGCAATAGAATATAGAAGTAAGCTTTTAGCCCTGGCTAGTGTGGCTCAGTGGTGGATGAAAAGTGCTGATTTGATTCCCAGTCAGGGCACATTACCTGGATTGTGGGCCAGGTCCCCAGTTGGGGATGTGAGAGAGGCAACCAAGCGCTGTTTCTGTTACACATCCTGTTTCTCTCCCTTTCTCCCTCCTTTACTCTCTAAAAGTAAATAGGTAAAACCTTTGATAATAATAAAGTAGACACAAGAGACCCTTTAAAAAATAGTAAGCTTTTACGCAATGTCTGTGATTAGGACTGGTGTGACATAAGGAAAATTGTCTAGGGGAGAAGGGCAATCTGGGCATAGAATCTTGGGCTTCTTGGGGTCCTTTGGGAATCTTATGAATCTGATAGTAATGATGTGTGAGTCTAAGTGGTCCCAGGAAAAATTGTGGGACCTTAAGGACAAACATGGTTCATAGGTTTGGCCAGCCCTTTTGTTTGTTTACCTCATCTGTAGGTTTCCCAGTTAGCATGGTATTTTAGGAAAAAGTGAAGGGAAACACTTAAAATGCCTTTTAAAAAAATAGCTTTGTAAGGATTTGCGTTAAAAGTCTTTTAACTTAAGGTCACAATAGGCCATTGATTGTATTACTGACTCCATGTTTTATGATATTCATAGGCTCCCTGTATTAATTTAAAGAGATTGTAGAAAAGAAAATATGTCTAGAAAAAGCATGAATCATCAGCAGTGCTTTGAGTTGAGGTTCTAGCAATCAGGTTTTCATAATAGCTATAATACTTTTAGGCAAGGAAATGTGTTTACTATTCTGATTAAAGAAGCACAAAACTGTACTATTGGAGGGTGGTTGAATACTTCATAAATAATTGGGATTAATATTTAGTAGTAATTCATATAGTTTAGAAAGAATTTTTTTAGACTAAATACTTATATTAAGAAATTGTATGGAAACATAAAAAGCAGAGGCATTGCTAAAAATAAATAAGGGGATGATTAAGACACTGTTAGCAACATAAGCAAATATTTTAAGTTTCTCACATTAACCAGTTAAACTACTTTTTAAGTAGGAATTTACAAGTATGTTTTATTTTTTAAAATATGTGACTTGTTAAAGAAAAATATCCAGAACATGTATGTTTTTAGTTGAGAAAAAAGCTGATTGTTTTAGTAATAATTGTATTCTTCCTGGTATATCCCAAATATGTATGATTATCCTGTTGTGTGGAAAGTGATTAATCTCTTGCTGACCTTACAAGCAACTGCTCTAGCGTATTTTGTTAGGTAATTATGTAGTCCTTGAAATTTCTGATGTACCGATAAAAATTTGAGAAATATTCACAACCACATTTCAAATAATCACTCACTTTTCTCTCATTGGGAATATACCGTTTTATATTTTTATTTAGTAGTAGCAAAAAGGGTGGCACTTCTGTTAGAGAATTATCATTATACCTTATTTTTGACTAGTAATTTAAAAACTCACTATTAGTTTTTCCTTGGTAGGTAGTGGTAAAGATAGTGGAAAATTACTTGATATTTTACTGTATAATTTTAACGATTTTTTTTTTAATTTTTAAAAAAGATTTTATTATTTTCAGAGAGAAGGTCAGGGAGAGAGGAAGAAAGGGAGAGAAACATCAATGTATGGTTGCCTTTTACCTGCCTCCAGCTATGGACTTGACTGGAAACCTGACTTACAACCTGGTTATGTGCCCTGATTGGGAATCGAACCAGTGACCTTTGGGTTCACAGGCCAGCACCTATCCATTGAGCCACCAGCCAGGGCTTCAAGATTTTTTTTTTTTTTTTTTCAGTTAATTTTTTCTTCTTTATCAACATCTCATTGATTCTCTTCTTGCTATCTAATGTATTCTGAGGGTTTCAGGTTTCTACTGGCCAAAGAGAGTAAGTTTAGTATAAAATTAATTCTTTTTAAATAGAGCTTTTTGTCAAAAGGATATAAATAAGTAGTTATTTCTCTCCCCTTTCCCTGTTTTGGTGAGAACTACTTAAATTTTAAAAAATTAAAAAATAAATTATTGCCTTGGCTGGGGTGGCTCAATGAATTGAGTCAGGCCTGTAGACCAAAGGGTCACTACTGGTTGATTCCCAGTCAGGGCACAAGCCTGGGTTACAGGCCGGGTCCCCAGTTGGAGTGCAAGAGGCAACCACACAGTGATGTTTCTCTCCCTCTCTTGCTCCCTCCCTTCCCCTCTCTGTAAAAATAAATAAATAAAATAATTTTTAAAAAGTCATTTTCAGGAAAACTGCTGAAATTAAGTTCACTTTTTTTAATCTTCAGTTTGTTTTTGTTAATGTATATATACAGTTAATTGAAATATATATGTCAGAATATCTATTTTATAGAAATGATAGTAATAAGATGAAAAATGACAAACCACAGTGACAAGTTTCCTTTTTTATTTTTAAATTAAATATGGAATGCGATGCGGATTTGCATCTCATTCTTGCGCAGGGGCCATGCTAATGTTCTCTGTATTGCTCCAATTTTAGTATAGGTGCTGCTAAAGTGAGCACCCTATGTGCTTTTTCAGGGAAAAGTTCTTATGAGTATTGGTATTCAGTTCTTATGAATTCATAACCTGTGTTTTTACTAAATAACACATTGCCGTTATAAAGTTGTTTTTTTCTTAAGAAAGATTTTTATTTATTTTTAGAGAGAGGGAAAGGAGGAAGAAAGGAAGAGCCCCCAGTTGCAGACCTGGCCCATGACCCAGGCATGTGCCCTGACTGGGAATCCAACCAGCGACCTTTTGGTTCACAGGCTGACACTCAGTCCACTGTGTCACATCAGTCAGGGCTGTGATAAAGTTTATTGGCATGAGTTTCTTTTATATAATGTAATAGAATGCTTTTTTACAAGTTGCTTATATTTACTAGGGGTAGTTAATTTCTAAATAACTGTTCTTTTTAAAGCTTAAGTTCAAGAAATACAAGTATGTCCTCAGCAGGAGGACATAATCTCATTCTGTCCATAACAAATAATGATTTTGCCCTAATGGCATTTCTGCAGAGGACATACAAGGTTTTGAGTTAGGATGCTAGTAATTGTATTATAAAACATATATTTTTATCAGACAGGGCTAAGTTAATTGAAACATTGTGCAGTATACCAAAAGGTTGCAGGTTCTGTCTCTGGTCAGGGCACATACCTAGGTTGTGGGTTCAGTGCTCCAGTGGGGCATGTACAGGAGGCAACTAATCAGTGTTTTTCTGTCTCTGTCATCCTCCTCTCTTAAATCAATAAATATATATTTAAGTGATTAAAAAATATACCTGAATGACTGTGTCTTAAGTATTTTCAGTGATCATCAAACCGAACAATGACATTTTTCATGGAGTGTTTTGGCCAACAGTAACCTTAACAGTACCCATATTTTGTTTCTCTAGAGAAAACTAATCGATCATGATTTAAGAAAATTTTCCTTCTTCTGCTTGTTCATTGAAGAAAACGTTAGGAAGAAAAAACCCATAATTGTATCAACTTAACTCAGAAGCTACTCTGTATTTTTTTGTATATTGCCTATATTTTTGGCAAATGTTTTTGTTTATGTTTCTTATATTTAATAGGTTCTGAGGAAGCATGTGACACTAGCTAACTAAAAAGAAATATCATATATCAGAAATAGTAGCCCTTGCTGGTGGCACAGTGGATAAGGTACCAGCCTGAGAACCCAAAGGTCACTGGTTACATTCTTAGCCAGGGCACCTAACCAGGTTGCAAGCCAGGTCTCCAGCCAGATCCATAGCTGGAGTCAGGTGAAAGGCAACCATACATTGATGTCTCTCTCCCTCTCTGCTTCTCTCCCTACTCCTCTCTCTAAAAATAATAATAAAATCTTAAAAGAAAGAAAGAAAGAAATAGTAATTACCCAGAAGGACCACCTGTCGACCACACCCTTTGTTGGGAAGGGTTCAATAAAGAGTGTTGGAGTTGATGCTTTATATAATACTCCTGTTTATTCCTTCTATCACAGTTGACTTTTGATTTCTTTTAGGTGATAAGTGGGAGGAACAGAGAACCCTCCTTCTTTGAAGTTATTTATGAAGGCTTAAGGAAGTAGTAGAGAGTAAAAGTGAACAGTTGCAATAGCTGAAACTTTTGATTTCAGGTTAGTCAAGTTAGAAATACAGACAGTGAAATGGATGATGATATTTTTGAAAATGCCATTTGGTGTCAATGAAGGCATTGACTTTCAGATTCTTTTCATAAATTTATATTAAATTTTAATATAATTTTAGTAGGGATACCATCTGTAATAAGAGTATAAATTAACAAACCCATACAGATTTAGAGCTAGAGAGACCAAAAGCATCATCTGGTCTAGTAATGTCTCTTATTAATGATGAATTATTCTGAAGATTTTTTAACTGCATGTCATAAATGTTGTATTTGGTGTGCTTTGGGATGAGCTGTGTGTGATAGAAGGATGAAAACAGCTCGGATTAATTAATAACTCATTTCTCATTTTGACAATTTTTTTTTTTTTTTTTTAGATTTTATTTATTATTTTGGGAGAAAGGGAGAGAGACATCAATGTGTGGTTGCGTTTCACCTATCCCCAGCTACAGACCTGGCTGGAGACCTTGCTGAAGACCTGATTATGTGCCTTGGCTGGGAATCAAACCAGTAACCTTTGGGTTCCCATGGCCAGCGCCTTATCCATTGTGCCACCAGCCAGGGCTTATTTTTAGTTTTTTTTTGTTTTGTTTTGTTTTGTTTTAAGGTAAAATTTACATTTAGTGAAATGCACAGACCTGATGTCCGATAATTTATTTGCTGTTGAGGAGATAAAGTGCTTGAATGAGTGCATGACTTAATCAGTATTGCAAGTAATTAATGATAGATTCAGGGCTGGTACCTCTTACTTCAGAGGTTATTCCGCTAGTAACTCCCTCAATAGTCTACTTCAGAACCTTGTATGAATATATTCTTTATA
Source organism: Noctilio leporinus (assembly GCA_004026585.1). NCBI lineage: Eukaryota > Metazoa > Chordata > Mammalia > Chiroptera > Noctilionidae > Noctilio > Noctilio leporinus. The sequence goes on from PVIW01005581.1 coordinate 69,823, forward strand.
TAGCCAAGTTATAATACTACATTTTATAGGAAAAAATCTTGACTGTATTACCTTTAAACAGCTTTTTAATCTATGACAGGCCGGATCTCATCTGATCTCAGAAGCTAAGCAGGGTCGGGCCTGGTTAGTACTTGGATGGGAGACCTCCTGGGTCTCCCTGCTGTAGGCTTTGAAAAGAAAGAGAGAGCTTTTCCTAATTTCCTTTATTACCCACTTTGTTTCCCTCTATCACCTTCATTCAGCAAACATGTGTAAGAATGTGTAATCCTAGATAGTTTTTAAAGAATCCTTCATATATTGTACACTGTGCTGTTTTTTAATAGAAGTTTATATGCCCAAGGCCTCAATAACAAATTAAACTGAGTTTTGCTTCGTCATTATTATAATCTTTAACATGAGATAATTTGCAACCATAATTGTTTGCCTCAAATATTGTTTGGGATCAGGGATTTTTGAAGAGGAAGGAACATTTTTGGCTTATAGGCCTCTTTTGTGAGGAAGAATTGATTATTGCTGTGAAGATTGTGTTTCAGTGACATAGTTCCCTTCCCCACCCAATTACCTATTTCTTTTCCTTTTTCTTTTTCTTTTTTTTTTTTTTTGTGAGAAGTGAGATAAAATATGGTTCCGTTCATCAAAGATTGAATTATCTTGTGTGCCAGGTTACTGGAGTTACAGATAAGATCTCTGCCTTCAAGACTTGTAGTCTAGTGGTTGAAAATATACAAAAAAATGGAGTATTTCATCACTGACTGGTGTGTGTGGCTCAGTGGATTGAGGGCTGGCCCGCAGACTGAAAGGTTGCTGGTTCAATTTCTAGTCAGGGCGCATGCCTGGGTTGTGACCAGGTATCCAGTTGGGAGCATGTGACAGGCAGCTGATCTATGTATCTCTTCCTTTGTTTCCCTCTTTTTCCCTCATTCTAAAAATAAAAATAAAAGATTATTTCAATATAATTTGCTAAGAGCTAAGGTTGAAATAATTACAGGCTTGGGGTGTGGAGTGGTTACTTACTGGTGTGCATGATACTTTTGCTGAGCTTTAAATAATGAGGATAAGGATTCATTGAAAGAATGTTTGAGGCAAAGAGAAAAGCAGAAGCATGATAGAGCACAGTGTGGGCAGGAAACTATTATTACTGGAGTATAAAGAGTGAGGCAGCAAATAACAATGAAAAAAAAGACTGAGAGGTGGATCTATAGAGCTGTATATATAACATAATGCTGAATTTTATTTTGAAGGGAGCTGATGGAAAGAAATAGGCAGATTTGTGGAATAATGGGGGGGAAATGGAAATATTTTAGAGGTAAAATCATCAGGATTTGGTGATTGCCCATAGCACAAGGGAGAGGAAGAATATCTAGGATGTTTGGGATGGTTTCTGGCTTAACTGATTAGGAGATGATGGTACTTGTGATCAAGAATATAGTAGTAGGAAGAACCAGTATGGAAATAGAAGTGATTTCAGTTTTGGGTAAGTTTGAGGTGCCAAGTGAAAGTATTGCTAAGGCTGTTGGATATGAGTGAAATTTAGAGGTGCCCAGAAACTAACAGAATTAATGTTGCACCTTATAATGAACATTGGGAAGAAACTCCCCCCCACCCCCCCAATCCTATTCCTTTTTAGCTAGGCTTTTTCTACTTTTGAAATGAGATCTGGTTCAAATGGTGAAAAAGTGGGAATGGTTTTTACCGTATACTTTCCCCCCAATGTCATGAGTTCTTAGGCTTTAAAATATTGCCCCATTGCTGTTTGTTTTCTGTTGTAATCTCTTAAATTGTATTTTCATTAGTAATTAATTCATTTCCCCAGGTTATTCACTTCCTATTTACCTTTTATTATTACTAATAACAATAAACTTACTTTAGTAATGGAGCTCTAAAGAACCTAGAGGATGTGTTAAATTCTAACTGAATAGTAGGATTACCAAGATAAGGCTGTATATACGTACGTATAAAACTTTTCCTTTAGATCCATGTTCTGCTTAAATATCTAAGTAGTATTAACACTGAAGACAAGAAAATGTTCAAGATGTTCCCATGTATAAGGCTCTTCTGAGTTGTGGTCATTTTTTCACAGTCATAAAAAGATCATACAAACCATTGTTGACATATATTATCTCAGAAGGAATGTATTTGTTTTGCTCATAAAGCCCAAATGTTTTCTCTGACATGTAGTATTTCATATGAGTCAACATTTTATTATAATGTTTAAAAAAAAAAAAACTTTTTCCTTTATATTTTCGGTTTGGGTAATTAGGTTATTGCAGATGTTATGAGGGCAATTACTGACATATACTTGGCTTAGTTAATGTATGTTGTTTTTGGTTTTGGTGTCATGGTGATGCTGACAATAAAAATGAGTTGGTAAGTATTTCCTTCTCTTGCATATATATGTTAATTTTTATTAAATTTATTGGGGAGACATTGGTTAATATAGATCATACAGGTTTCAAGTATACATTTATGTATACTTGAGTATATATGAGTATACTCAATGTATATTGCATTGAGTGTCTACCACCCTCAATCAGATTGTCTTCTGTCACCATTTATATTTGGCCCCCTTTATTAACCCCTGTCGCCTTCCCTCTGGTAACCACCATACTGTTGTCTGTATCTGTGAGTTTCAGTTTTATATCCCACTTGGGAGTGAAATCATAATGTTCTTAGCTTTTTCTGACTTAATTCTCTTAGGTTAACATTCTCAAGGTTCATCCACATTGTCACACATGGCAGTATTTCATCTTTTCTTATGGCTGAGCAGTATTCCATAATATATATACGTACTACAGTTTTTCTATCCAGTCCTCTATTGAAGAACACTGATTGTCTCCATATCTTGGGCACTGTGAATAATGCTGCAATGAACATAGGGATGCATAAATCTTTGCAAATAAATGCTTTTGAGTTTTTCCAGTAGATACCCGGAAGAGGCATTGCTGGGTTGTATAGTAACTTGTTAATTTTTTGAGGAACTGCCTTATTGTTTTTCATAGTGATTGTACCAGTTCAGTTTACATTCCCAATAGCAGTTAGTGAGGGTTTCTTTTTCTCTACAATCTCTTGTTATTACCTGTCTTATTGATAATAGCCATTCTAACAAATGTGAGGTGTTATTTCATTGTATTTTTCATGAGCATTTCCCTAATAGCTAGTAAAGTTGAGAATCTTTTCATTCATCTCTTGGCCATTTATATGTCTTCTTGGGAGTCCTCTACCCATTTTTTAATTGGATTGTTTGTTTGGTATTGAGTTACATGAATTCTTTATGTATTTTGAATATTAGCTTCTTGTCCAAAGTATTGTTTGCAAATATCATCTCCCATTCGGTTGATGTTTCTTGTTTCTTGTTGTTTTCTTTTGCTGTGCAGAAGCTTTTTTCTTTGATAGAGTCCCATTTATTTACTTTTGCCTTTGCTTCCCTTGCCTTTGAGGTCAAATCCATAAAATGTTCTTTATGACTAAAGTTAATGAATTTACTACCTATGTTCTCTTCTATGTAATTTATTGTATCAGGTCTTATATTTAGGTCTTCAGTCCATTTTGAGTTAATTTTCGTACATAGGCACAGGTTGTAATGTAGTTCTTTTGCATATGACTACAATTTTCCCAGTACCATTTACTGAAGAGGCATTCTTTTCTCCATTGTATGTTTTCTCCATGGTTTTATTTCTGGGCTTTCAGTTCTGTTCAATTGTTCTGTATTGGTTTTCCTACCAATACCATGTCATTTTGATTATCACAGCTCTAGTATAATTTGAAGCCAGGTAATGGGATGCCTGTGACTTTGTTCTTTTTTCTTAGGATTTTTGCTTTGGCTGTTTGGGGTCTTTTGTGGTTCTATACAAATCTGGTGATTTTTTTGTACTATTTCTTGTAAAGAATGACATTGGGCCTTGGCTGGTGTGTGGCTCAGTGGATTGAATGCCAGCCCAGCCTACAAACCCAAATGTCACCTGTTCAATTCACAGTCAGTGCACATGCCTGGGTTGTGGGTCAGGTCTCCATTTGGAGTCATGCAAGGGTTAACCAATCTGTGTATCTTTTGTACATTAATGTTTCTCTCCCTCTTTCTCCCTTACTTACTTACCCTCTGTGGAAAAATAAGTAAATGAATGAAGTCTTTTTTTAAAAAAATAACATTGGGATTCTGATGAGGATTACATTAAATCTATATATTATTTTGGGTAATATAGCCATTTTAACTATGTTGATTCTTCCAATCCATGAACACGGAATAGCTTTCCATTTCATTTTGCCTTACTCAATCTCTTAAAAAGTTTGTTTGGTTTTTTCCATAAGATGGCTCCAGTAGCACTTAGTTGTCTTTAACTTCATTCAAAACAATTTTGTTAGATTGTATTGTGACAGCTGTCATATCAGTGTGCCTTTTATCAAAAAAATTAGTGAATTTTTTTGTACCCATTTTAATAGTGAATAAGGAAGAAAATGTGCAACATTTTTATTTCTAGAGAGGTAAAAAGGCAACTGAAATGCAAAAAATAAAATTTGTAGTGTATAGATAAGGTGCTATGACTGATTGAACCTGTCAAAAGTGGTTTGTGAAGTTTTGTGCTGGAGTTTTCTTACTGAATGATGCTCTATGGTCAGATAGACCCTTTGCAGTTGATAGTGATCAAAGTGAGAAATCGAGAATAATCAACATTATATCACATGGGAGACAGCTGACATACTCAGGATATCCAAATCAATAAAGTTACTGCTAAAAATGAAAAGTGTGTCTTATTTTATAGAAAATACCATAGGCCTTTTCGGCCAACCCTTTTCACTATATAGGTCTTTCACATCTTTTGTTAAGTTTACGCCTAAATATTTTATTCTTTTTATTGCAATTGCAAAATGATTTTTTTCCTGAAGTGTCATTGGTAGTGTGTAGGAAAGCTGTATCCTGCAACTAAAATTTTTTTTTTTTGCTTCTAAGATTTTTTTGGTGGAGTCTTCAGGATTTTCTGTCAACTGCCTCCCCCCCACCCCACTCTTGTCTAATTACTCCAGTTAAAACTTTTGGAACTATATTGAATAAGAGTGATGAAAATGGGCATCCTTGTCTTGTTTCTGACTGCTTACTTCATAAAAGTGAATTGTTAAGTGGTTCCTTGTTTTTAGAAGAGTTTGTGTAGATTTTTAAAAAAAGACATTTGCTTATGATTCTCCAGTGAAGTATTTGGGCCTGTAGTTTTCTACAGTTTCTTTCTTTCTTTCTTTTTTTTTTTTTTTTTTAAGATTTTATTTATTATTTCCAGAGAGAAGGGAAGGGAGAGAGGGAGAGAGTCATCAATGCATGATTGCCCCTCACTTGCCTCCAGCCATGGATCTGGCTGGAGACCTGGCCCACAACCTGGCCATGTGCCCTGGCTGGGAATCAAACCAGCGACCCCTGGGTTCACAGGCTGGTGTCTTATCCACTGTGCCATCAGCCAGGGCCTCACTTTTTTTTTTTTTAATAATGTAATTTTTTAAAAAAGATTTTATTTATTATTTCCAGAGAGAGGGGGAAGGGAGAGGGGCAGAGAGGGAGAGAGACATCAATGTATGGTTGTCTTTCACCTACCTCCAGCTACAAACCTGGCTGGAGACCTGGCTTGCAACCTGGTTATGTTGCCCTGGCTGGGAATCGAACCAGCAACCTTTGGGTTCGCAGGCGGGCATCTTATCCACTGAGCCACCAGCCGGGGCCTTTTTTTTTTTTTTTTTTTTTTTTTAATATAAAGGTGTTCACGTTATTCATTCTTGTATGAGCTTTGGTGGTTTGTTTGTTTGTTTGCTTAGAGGAATTCCATTATTCCTGGTGGTTGAATGTATCTGCATAAACTTGTAATCCATTATTTTTGTTAATGTCTACATATCAATGTAGTGATCATGGTTTTGTTCCTGACATGAGGAATTTGTGTCTTGTTCCTTTTTTGTCTTGCTAGAGGTTTATCAATTTTTTTTAATCAACTTTTGATTTCATTAGTTTTCTGTTTATAACTTAATTTATTTCTGGCTCTGTTGAATGCTTTGTTTCTTAACAGTGGGTTGTATTTTCTTCCTTTTTTGTGAGTCTTGCAGTTATTTTATTAATCCTGAATATCATGAGCAGCATGGTAGAGACTGAATACATAGTATTTATACCTGGAAAATTGCACACCTAACTCTTAGTATAGGAGATGGAGTGAAGCTGAGTTTCAGTTTTGGTGTTGCAAAGGATACCTTAAGTAGCTTCTGATTTCTGTAGTGTTACTTTGTGTTTAGGCTAGAAGTTTTAAGATGTGTGTGAAAGTGCTTTTTGGTTTTCCTGTTGACTCTTAAGTTTTTGTCTTTCCCTGTGCAACCAGTGGAGCAGCTAGATTCCCTCTCCCAGTGGCAGGCTACTGTTGTGTTCATCAGTGCTTGTTAGCCTGGTGGTAGAGTAAGCACTGACCTTGTTATCCTGGTCCAGTTGCAGACTTAGATAGACCCTGGGTTTTGGGAAAGAGTTTCTGGAGCCTGCCTTGGTAATAGGAGATAGCTAATGAAATTGGTAAAAAGTTTGGGCCCAAGATTGTTTCTTGCCCTTCTACTAGTGGTTAAGGGTCTTTCCCTGTACCACCTTTCTTAATAATGTCTTCATCGTGTACTTACAGGTGATTGGTGCTCGCATCCCAGCCTTTAAGTTATTATTCCTTAAGGGAGAGAAGGTCTGGTTGGGGCTTTGAATTTTTTTTCACTAGTAGATAGAGGTTATTCCTGTCTTCCAGTCTTACACCACAGAGGAAGACTCCAGTCTCATGCTCATGTGTTGTGAGCAACTAGTGGAAGTCTGTGGCAAATATCCTACAAGTAGATTTGGATTCTTGTTATGTCTGCCACTGTCAGGAACTACATATTTATGCTAGCTCCTTCTTGACCTTTTAGATTAATTCATTGTACCTACTTTTATGGTACCACCATCTATCTCCTCCCTTGTTTCACTACTTGTCAGCCAGTGCTTATATTACTCGCTGAGGAAAGTCTTATCTTTTGTTTAGCTCTATATTTGGTTGCCTTAAGTTCATTATCTCCTGATGGATTCAAGAGAAGTTTAATTTTGTTACTTAGTTTTGTTTTTGTTAGGCATTTTTTTCTGGCTTTTTATTACATAGGCAGAACCTAATTAATATATGTAAATGAATCTTTAGCCAAAACTCCAGTTAGTTGGAGATACTCTCCTCTGTTTTCTGGAGCTGTAGTTTATATTTTATACTTTGGCCTCAGGTTCCTTGGAAAAAACTTTCCTTTTCCTTGGTTTAGACCAGCAATTTTCAACTAGAGTGCTGCAAGAATTTTTAATGCATGCAATACTTGATTATTTAGTCAAAGACACTGACCTGTTTTTCTTTATATTGTCAAGTAAAAAAGTAACAGTCAATACAATAGCCATCTGGTGTGCATGAATCAAAATTATGCCTGTTTTTTGGTCAGATAAGCAAAAAATATATTTTTTGGTTTGCCTCGAAGTGAAAAAGATTGAAAGTTGTTGGTTTGGACTAAAGGAAAGCATTCAGCTTGGCTAGATTGATTCTAAAGAAAGAGAATATTTCCCTATCTGGCTACAGATTGCTTTTTTTTTCTTCCCTAAACACTGGTACCCCCCTCCCCAAACTATCTTGTGGTCAGTGCCTCCAATAATTTTTGTTGTCTTTTCCCAGAACCTTTCTTTCTCCCAGCTCTGCTTATTCTTCCATTCCATTTCCTGTTTTGAAGTGCTCAGAAACCAGCTATATACTGACTTTTTTAATCCTAAATTTAAATTAATGTATTTGTACTTGGTATACCTGACAATCCATTATGTTTTAAATAGATTATTTTGTCAAAAAGTAAATATTTAAAAGGCAGAATGGGAGGGGAAATTTTACTTGGTCTGTTTTGGTATACTTCTATCTCCTTCTATCTATCCTTCCCTGTTTCACTGTATTTTATTTAAAAAGAAAAAAAATATTTTTATTTTCCCAATCCAGAGTTCTAATGGAAACCTTTACCTAAGTGGCTTAGGAAAAGTGATGGAGATCAGTAGTTTTAAAAAATTAGGTATAATATGCATAACAAAATTAAGCATTTTAAAATACACAGTTCAGTGCTGTAAAGTACAGTATATTCATCTTGTACATTACCACTATCCAGTGCTAGGACTTTTCCATTTTCCCATACTGAAACTCCTTATGAGAACCCTCTTTTCCCTTCTTAGGCCCTGGATACCACCATTTTACTTTGTCTTACATCAGTGAATTTGACTACTATGGGTATTTCATATAAGTGAAATATAATATTTGTTCTTTTTAATTTTTTTAAGATTTTATTTACTATTTTCAGAGAGAGGGGAAGGGAAAGAGGCAGAGAGGGAGAGACATCACTGTATAGTTGCCTTTCATCTGCCTCCCACGTACCTGGCTGGAGACCTGGCTGGAGACCTGGTTATGTGCCCTTGCTGGGGAATCAAACCATTGACCTTTGGGTTTGCAGGCCCGTGCCTTATCCACTGTGCCACCAGCCAGGGTGTAATATTTGTTCTTTTGTGCTTGACTTTACTTAGCATAATGTTCTCAAGATTCATTCATATTGTAGCATTTTACAGAATTTTCTTTATTTAAAAACTTAAAATTTTTTTTTATGGGGGTGGGTAGAGAGAACAAGAGGGAGGAAAAAATCAATTTTTTGTTCCATTTATTTATGCATTCATCAGTTACTTCTTGTATGTGCCCTAACCAGAGATCAGACTTGCAACCTTGGCACGTTTGGACAACATTAACCACTTGAGCTACTCAGCCAGGACCCAGAATTTCCTTTTTAAGGCTGAATAATATTTCACCTTTGGTCTATACTATGTTTTGTTTCTCCATTGATAGACACTTTTGGTTCTACCCTTTGGTAACCAAATAACCATATTCACAGCAGTGAATATGATTATACAAATATCTGTTGGAGTCCCTGCTTTCAGTAGTTTGGTGTATAGACATAGTAGAATTACTAGATCATATGGTAATAATTCTGTGTTAAAAATTTTTAATTTGTTTGATTACATTACATTTTTTTCCAATTTCTTTTCCCTTTGCTTCCCTCACCCAGCACATCCTCCCTCCAGCAATCCCACCACCCTTTAGTTCATTTTGATGTAGTACAATATTTTTGCTTTTGTTACCTATGCTTTTGTTTTCATACCCCAAAAAAAATCACTGCCAAATCCAATGTCAAGAGCTTTTCTCTTCTGTTTTCTTATAAGAATTCTATTGTTTTTAGCTTTTTTGATCTTTGATCTATTTTGAGTCAATTTTTGTATATGGTGTACACAAAGAGGATCCAACTTCATGTTTGTTTTCCTTCATGTGGTGTGGTGGTGGTGGTGTGTTTATTTCAGGTGTGTTTCCATTGGATATCCAGTTTGCCCCTGCACTAGGGTTCTACAGTTTTTGTTTGTTGTTTGTTTGTTTTTTGGGTTCTACAGTTTTAATATTGGTACAGATAGGCCTGGTGTTGAGGTACGAAATACAGTGTTTTACATTGTTTGTGTAATGGTGTAGATTCTAGATTTTTCTTGTTAGTTATGTTATAGGTAAAAATATGTCATAGGAACTGCCCTGGAATTCTAACCCCCCATTTGTAATATTTTTTCTTTTCTTTCTTTTTTTTTTTTTTTTTAAAGATTTTATTTATTATTTCCAGAGAGAGGGGAAGGGAGAGAGGCAGAGAGGGAGAGAAGAATCAATGTATGGTTGCCTTTCACCTGCCTCCAGCCACAGACCTGACTGGAGACCTGGTTTGCAACCTGGTTATGTGCCCTGGCTGGGGAATCGAACCAGCGACCTTTGGGTTCACAGGCCAGCACCTTATCCACTGTGCTACCAGCCAGGGCTGTAATATTTTTTCTATGAGAAATTTAATTTTGAGCTCCCATCTGCAAGTTTTAAACACAGCTATTTGCAGGTTGACCCTATTTTTCCTCAGGAAAATCACTCATTGGGAATGACTGCTTAAAAAAAGGGTAGAAGTAAAAAAAAAAAAATTTAGGGGGAAATGGGAAATCATAATTTTGGTAACTTTTAAATTAAGTATTTTGTTGGTGATAAATACACTTTTTACATTGCTGATTATTTTCATTGATGATATCTAAAAATTATTACTTTAAACACTTCTGCCATCTTCACCTCATTTTTCTCAGTCTTAAAATGGAAATAATGTACATTATATTGATGAAAATATTAAATGAAATAATTTGTTACATATCTTTATTGACTTACAGTGCAATCATGTCCCAATAAACTCATCATAGCTGAAAATATCATTAAGTGAAAAAGGATTTACTACAACTAACCTACCCTAAATGTCCTCAAATCATTAGTCTACAGTCAGGAAAAGTTACCTACCACAAAACCTATTTTATAATAAATATTGAAAAGCTTATAACTTACTGAATACTGTCTTCAAAAGGGAAAAACAATGGTTGTATGGGTATAGAATGGTTGTGTTATCTGTTTACCCTTGTGATCACTTGGTTGATTGGGAGCCGTGACTCCCTGCTGCTGCATGTTGCTAGCTCCAAAATTTGCAGTACATTTTCTACTGAATGCATATCACTTTTGCACCACCATAAAGTCAAACAATTTTAAGTTGAAACATCACAAGCCAGGTACCATCTGTGAAAGCACTTAGGACGGTGCCTTGCACATAGTGGTTAACAAAGAACAGCTGTTGGCTATATATAATTTAACCTTTTCTGTGTTCAGATAAATGTAGTTTAGGTACTTTATTTTTTAAAAGAATAGGTTGAGAGTTGGTTTTTGGAAGTTGACAATACTTTTTACAAAGTATGCTTTGGTAGAATATTTTGTTGGATTGTGTTTCAGTATTCAGGTAAGCATAGATATGTAAGCCTTTAATTTAAGGTTTTAGTAATTTGTATGAAATGCCCAGAGGTTTTAAATTGCTCAAATATTTATTGAGATCTTTGGAAATACAGATTATATTTCAAACATTTAATATAATCTTGTTGTTTCGGAGAGTTGAGGCATAAATAATGGAAATATCTAACCTCCTGTAAATCAAGCCCAAGTGGCAAGCTAAGAATGTTCTTAAGTGTTAAAATGAAACATTTTTTGAACTTTGGGTTTAAAACAAGGAAAGTTATGATTAACCAAGTTGCTAGAGTTAAAGTCTTCTTAGAGATCTTTTAGCTTAAGTAAGGGAATTGGCAGTACATGTTTGCAGGTTTTATTCAGTTTTGTGTAAAAGAGTTTGTTATTAGAACTTATTTATTTAAAAATATTCGCCTTATGAAGTAGTGAGTTTAATGCTTCTTGAATCATTCAAGCAGATTCTAGGTTTTCATTAGACAGGAATGCTACCTAGGAGACATCTTTTTTCTTTAACACATTGTTGACTGGCAATTTTATACAAAAGCTAATGCAAGTGGAAACATGAGTTAACTTGTGTAGCAAACTACATCCATCTGTTCATTAAGATTTATTTGTTTATTGTTTATTTATTTAAGAGGGGAATGGAGGAAGAGAGAGAGGAAGTGAAACATCAGTCAGTTGCCTCTCCTAAGTGGGGACAGAACCACAACCTAGGCATGTGCTGGGATCAGGAATGGAATCCACTGCATTTATCTGAGCCACACCCATCAGGTTCCTACCTGAGAGATTTCTGCTTTGGTTAGAAAGGTTAAACTAAAATCTTTTTGGTTAATAGGAAAGGGCATGCATGGGCACTTAACAAAATGGGAAATATAGGTAGCCTATAAATATAATTAAAGCATTTCGTTCTAATTATGACAGTCATTTTTACTTTTAATTAGTAAACAATTTAAAAATTAAAAATAAATTTTGATGTGCATGATTCTGCTACATGAGCACTTTTTGTATTCTTCTGGTGAAACCATCTTTCTAAATAGCAGTTTGTTAGTATTCCTAGAGGTGCTACCAAGTGTTAATAATCTCTGACCTAATAAATTCACATCTAAGAAACTATCTTAATAATCAGAAATATGGACTGAAATTTATGTACAAAGTTATTACATTTGAGATGATGTTAGTAATTATGAACAATTATTTAATTTTCAACAGGTCAGTCAGTAATTGCATATGTTATACAACATTTATCTGTATATTAGAATATTACATGGCCATTTAAAATTACATTTTCAGATTTTTCAAAGAACATTGGTACGGAGTTTATAGTACAAAAAAGGAAAAGCATGTCTACCATTCTGCATGTAGTATAACTCTATTAAACTTTATACATGTTTAAAACCAGCAGAGTACATACCCTCATTTCAGTAATTTCTGGATTAAGGAATTATGTGAGCTATTTTTCTGTGCTTTTAAAATTTATGTCAGAAAAGACTAGATATGGCTACCAGAAATAGAAATTTCTCAAACTTGTAAGAAATCAAGAATGAATTTTGTCTTAGGTAGATTGAATACTTACTTTTGGTTCTTTTTGAGTTACTGTAAGACTGGTGCATAATACATATTCACTGCATCTTCCCCCCACTACAAGTGTGGGTTGTTTTTTCCTGTTTCTTTGCATGTCCTAAGATTTTTTGTTGAAAATTGCCATTTTAGATAACATATTTTAGCCACTCTGGATTAAGAATATTTTCCCTTGAAGGTTGTTTGTTTACTAACATCTGCAGACAGAATCTCTGAAATCTGTCTCCCTGTAGTATACAGCTACTTAAAAAAATACATGGTTTTAATCCCTGGCTGGTGGCACAGTGTGTAAGGCGCTGACCTGTGAACCCAAAGATCACTGGTTTGATTCCCCAGCCAAGGCACTGCATAACCAGGTTGCAGGCCAGGTCTCCAGCCAGATCCGTAGCTGGAGGCAGGTGAAAGGCAACCATACATTGATGTCTCTCTCCTTCTCTGCCTCTCTCTCTTCCCCTCTCTCTAAAAATAATAAATAAAATTAAAAATGTATATATGGTTTTAAGCTTGAAATATTTAGGCACACCTCTGTGTCTTTAGTTTTGTGGTTCAGCCAATGACTGGACACACAGGATACTCAGACATCTTGCGCAGTGAAGGTTTTTCTGCCTATTCATCTTTGTGGGATGCATATTTGAAGTTCAAGCCTTTCCCAAGTCTATCAACTTCTGTTTCCTGCTGGTCCATTTCATATCTGCTGTGTTTGTATGTGCATCCACAGGGTTGGCCACGAGAATGTAGATTAACTTGGTTGGACCTTCTTCGTCTTTGCTGTGCATGTGTGCCCCCTCTGTCAGCAGTACGGTGTCCCACCAAACCCTGCAACTTCAGGATAGTAGAGCTATTGGCCTTCATGGTTTTTCTGCCACAGAAATTATCACTTAAACTACAGTTATAACTTACACTGAGTATAGTCATTGTCCAACTCTTTAAATCATGTGAATCTCTCTTTATGGCCACTTCAGTGCCACCAGTCCTCTCAGTTTACCGAATCATCGGCACTTTCAAGTGGGAGGATCAGAGACCAAAGCAGCCCCAGACAGGAATGTCATAGACTCAGTGTTCTTACCCCATGTTGAGCAGTTTTATAAGCTTTCTTTGGTTGATTTCCACAGTACTGAAATAGTTTTTGTCGTTTTGTCCAGCTGTATGGTTGCTTTTGGGGGAGAGGATATGTTGCCCTTTTACCTTGAACATAATCAGAATTTCAGGGATTTTAACCTCTCTTGTCTAACATATGTCTTGATTCATACTATGTCTTGTTTCCCAAGGACTTGGTGGATGATAGACTTGGATTAGCTATCTAAATATTGGTTATTTTATCTCACAAGTCTCAAAATAGCAATTCCAGCAACTTTCACTATACATTTGATTACCAAAGCCTTATATATACTATTTTTTGTGTTATCCCCATTCTTCATCACTTTCTTAAGATTTTATTTATATTTAGAGAGAGGGGAAGGGAGGGTTGAAGAGAGGGATAAAGAAACATTGATGTGTGAGAGAAACATCAATCAGCTGCTGCCCCTTGCAGACTAGGGACCAGGCCAGTAACCCAGGCCTATGCTCTGACCGCAAACGGAACCCAAGATCTTTTTGCTTTAAGGGATAATACCCAACTAACTGAGACTCACTGATCAAGGCTTTTTTTTTTTTTTTTTTTAACATGAAACTTTTTAACATTTTTTAAAAAGATTTTATTATTTTTCAGAGAGAGGGGAACAGAGGGAGATGGAAAGGGAGAGAAACAGTGTGTGGTTGCCTTTTTTAATTTTTTATTTTATTATTAAAGATTTTATTTCATCATTTTAGAAAGATGGGAAGGGAGAGAGGCAGAGGGGGAGAGAGACATCAATGTATGGTTGCGTTTCACCTGCCTCCAGCCACAGACCTGACTGGAGACCTGGTTTGCAACCTATTTATGTGTCCTGGCTGGGGAATCGAACCTGCAACCTTTGGGTTCACAGGCCAGCGCCTTATCCACTGTGCTACCAGCCAGGGCTATGGTTGCCTTTTATCTGTCTGCCTCCAGCTACGGACCTGGCAGGAGACCTGGCTTGCAACCTGGATATGTTGCCCTGGCTGGGAATCAAACCAGCAACCTTTGGGTTCACAGGCTGGCGCCTTATCCACTGTGCCACCAGCCAGGGCTGAAACTTGTTTTATTCAATTTTTAGAAGGTTTGGTTCCAGATAGCTTTTTACTTTAATGGAACTTTCTGTGGATTTCTTACACGTTTATAAATATGGAGAATTGCTCTGAGATTGCTTAGTTTGTATTCCTCTTTCCAACTTTTTCTAGACATTTGCTTTACTTTTCTCATTTTATCCTATCCTGCTTTATTTTTACTTGATATTCAGCAGTTTCTTGTCAAGTGTTGAACATTGTCAATAGCTTTGGTATTTAGAGTTGGTTTTGGGTGTAATTTTTTCATGAAAATACCAAATATTTGTACAAAGTAAACAGTATTGTTAACCCCCATATAACCATCACTCAGTTTCAGTAGTTATTAATATTTTTTCTTAATTGGGTTTATATCCCACTTATTGCTAAGAACTTTTTACAGGTGTATATTACAGTAAAATGTGCATACTTCTGTACTCTGCAACACATTGGTCTGAGCTGTAAGTGTTGAAAAATAGATTCATACCTCTATCACAGTACAGGACAGTTCCTTTCCCTAGACAACTTCTATTCTGATATTTTTTTCCTTAGGTTATTTTTGCTCCATGTAATTTTAAATGATGTCATCATACAGGTACTTCTGTGTTTGCTATTGCCCAGCATAATGTCTGTGAGATTCTTTCATGTTATTGATATTAGTAATTGTTGCCTTCTGTTTCTCATTATTTCTTCTGTATGAAAACAACATATTCTGTTGCTGGGCTGCTTTTTTTATTTTTTTTTTTAAGTTTAGGGCTACTGTAAATTTCTCTTGGATAAAAACTTAAAGTGAACTTACTGGATTAAAAGGCTAGGTGTTTATTAGAAATTGCTTACCTTTTAGCAAAAACTTATATTTCTATCAGCAGATTTTGAGAGATCTCATGGTTTCACATTCTTGCCATCATTTGTTGTCAGTCTTTTTAATTTTTGCCATTCTGGTAGATGTGGATTTAGTATGCTGTTGTGATTTTTAACTTGTACTTCTCAATAATAATACTGAGTATCATTTCATATACTTGTGGTCAATATACTTAATATACTTTTATGAAGTGTCCTCTCAAATCTTCTGTCTTTTCTATTGGCTGGTTTTTCTTTTTGTGTTTAGGATTTCTTTATATATTCTGCATACATGTGCTTTGTGAAATACATGTTTTGTGAATATTATCCCAATTTGATGCTTGTCTTTTTTTTGGTGAACAAAAAAAAAGTTTCTTATGAAGCTTATCCTGTTTTTGCTTTTATAGTTGTTATTTATACAATATCATGTCACTTACAAAGAGTTACCATTTACTTTTCAACATGGATTCCATTTATTTATTTATTTGCCTGATTTCCTGGTTAGAATTTACAGTAAAATGTTGAATAGAAACAAAAATGGACATCTTGTCTTATTTTTTATCTCAGGAGTATAGCATTTAGTTTTTCTGTATGAAATGATTCTAATTGAGTTTTTCATAGATGTATTTTTGTAGGTTGAAGAAGTTCCCTTCTGTTTCTGGTTTCTTGGGTGTTTTTACTATGAAAGGGTCTGGCCAGATGTTTTTTTATGCATCAGTTGAAATGATTGTACGGATTTTTTTTCTTGGTTAGATTAATTTTCCTATATAAAGTCATCCTTGCTTTCCTGGGATAAAAATCCCACTTGGTCATGCTTTATCATCCATCCATTTATTAAGCTGCATTTGGTTTGGTAGTATTTTATTGAGGATATTGCATCTGTGTTCCCAAAGCATAATTAACATGCAGGGTTTTTTGTTTGTTTGTTTGTTTTCTGTTAGTGTTTTTATTTGGTATTAGGGTTATGATAGCCCAATAAATTGAGTTTTTTAACCTTTTCTAAGATTTTTGGGAAGGATTGATATTAATTCTATAAACATTTGGTAAAACTAATGAAGCTAACTAGTCCTGGACTTTTTTTTTTTTTTTTTTTAAGATCTTGTTTATTTGTGTATTTAGAGGGGGAGGGGAGAGGGGGGAGAGAAACCTCAAACATAAATTGGTTGCTTCTCACACTCCCCCAAGTGGTGACCAGGGCTGCAACCAGGCATGTGCCCTAACCAGTAGGAATTGAACTGGGGACAGTTTACTTTGCAGCATGATGCCCAACAAACTGAGCCATGCCAGCCAGGGCAGGGTTTTTTTGTTTTGTTTTAATTTCTAATTCAGTCTTTACTTGCTATGAGCCTTTCAGATTTTCTGGGTGTTTTTTTGTTTGTTTGTTTTTGAGTCCAGTTTACTTGTGTCTGTCAAGCAATTTTTCCATTTCAGCTAGATTATCTAGTTTGTTGGTGTATAGTTTTTCATAATATTCCTTTAAAATCCTTTTTACTTCTGTAAGTTGATGTTCCTTATTTCAGTTTGAGTTTTGTTTTTTTGGCTAAAGTTTGTCAGTTCTGTTGATCTTTTCAAAGAAACAGCTATTTTTTTCTTTATTGATTTTTCTGTTATTTTTCTTTTGAATTATCTATTTGGTTTATGTCTGCTTTTATTTTCTTCATTCTGCTTGCTTTAGATTCAGTTTGCTTTTCCATTTTATTCTTAAAGTGGAAGGTTTTGTTACTGGTATGAGGATTATTTTTTTAATATAAGGATTTAAAACAGTCGATTGCTGCGAGCACTGCTTTCAGGGCGTCACAAAAGTGTTGGTATATTATGTTTTGTATTTTTTGTTTTAAGTGTTTTCTAATCCCCACTGTGATTTCTTTGACATAGTAGTTATTTAGGAGTATGTTGTTTAATTTCTACATATTTGTGTGTGTTTGTGATTTCTAATTTCATTTTTGTGTAGTTGGAGACACTGTATTTGTGTGAAACCATGGAGACATCATACTTACACAGTTTCAGTCCTTTTAAATTTATTGAGACTTGGTTTGTGTCCTAACATGTAGTCTTTCCTGGAGAATGTTTCATGTGTAAGTTGAGAGTATCTATTCTGTTGCTGTTTGGTGGATTGTTCCGTATATTTCTCTTATGTCTAGAGAATTGTTCAGGTCTTCTATTTCCTTGTTGATCTTTTGTCTAGTTCTATTCATTATTGAAATGGCGTAGTGGAGTCTCCAGCTATAGTTGAATTGCTTATTTTTCTCTTTAGTTTGACAGTTTTCACTTCATATATTTTGAGATTCTATTGTTGGGTGCAAAAATGTTTATAATTCCCTTCTTAAGTGCTGCTTATTACATCCCCCAAATTTTTATTTTGCTGTTTTTTATATTTTTAGTTGATTTTTTGTGATTTTTTGATCGACTTACTTACAAAAACATTTTTGAATTTCTAAGTACTTTTAGATGTTGTTGTTGTTGTTTTTTATTTGCTATGTGGTCAGGGAATATACTTGATAAGATTTTAGTCTTGCAACCTAACAAGACTTGCTTTTCATCTTATCATATGGTTTGTCTTGGTGAGCATTCCATGTAAGATTGATAAGTACTTCTTTTTCTTTTTTTAAAGATTTTATTTCATTATTTTTAGAAAGAGGGGAAGGGAGAGAGGCAGAGAGGGAGACAGACATCAATGTATGGTTGCGTTTCACCTGCCTCCAGCCACAGACCTGACTGGAGACCTGGTTTGCAACCTGGTTATGTGCCCTGGCTGGGGAATCGAACCTTCGACCTTTGGGTTCGTAGGCCGGCGCCTTATCCACTGTGCTACCAGCCAGGGCGTTTTTGTTTGTTTGTTTGTTTGTTTTTTAATGGAACACTTCACGAATTTGCGTGTCATCCTTGCTCAGGGGCCATGCTAATCTTCTCTGTATTGTTCCAATTTTAGTATATGTGCTGCCAAAGTGAACACAAAAAGTACTTTTGTTTAATGTGTGTGAGTGAGTAGTTTTGAAAGTTCATGAGGACTTGATTGCTCTAGCCTTTTCAGACCTAAAAGTGCACTTTTTACAACTCACCATTGGACTGGACAAAACTGCCCCACATTCCATCTTCTTTCTTTACATGTCCATGTCTTGCTTCCCAGTGAATATCCACTGGCTATATTTGAGTTGAGAGGATTTTTTTCTCCTACGCTTTCCCAGAACCTTTTTTATTCTGTAATATATACTTATACTTTTTTAGTCTCATGGGCAGAGATTATTTTCATCTTTTTATTACCATCCTGGTAGCAGTTCACCAACAAGTGTTTAAATTTTCATGAACTGAACCTCCTAAAACCTGGACTACTTATAGGTCTTCAGTTTTTAAAGACCTGCTTTACATCAGTAGGTTGTTTGATAAAATTTTATAATTCCCAGAATCACCTAGTGATTCTGGGTTTAAGATAGGTTTACCCTTAGGTATTTTTTAAAAGACTTAAAAAATATTAGAGAAACTGATGAAAAATAACTCTTTTTGAAAAATTCCCCTATGCGTTTGCCACATGGAAATTTTCCTTTTTGAAGGAGCACTGAGTTTAAGACCAAAGGAATTGAGACAAACTTACACATTGTAAATAGGGTTATTAAGTAAATAAAACATGCCTTGAATGATAACTCCCTTTAGAAGTTAATATTGACTCATTAGGAGAAAAGGCAATATTTATTTCATTCAGGGAGAGCAATTTAAAACTGAACACTGGTGATGGGGAAAAATAATTATTTGGAAAAGTATTTTAGGACTGCTAGTAAATGCCTTGAGTTTGGATTGTTTCTTTGTTGATGTTGTTTTTGTTGTTAAAGTTGATACAGTGTAGTATAGTAGTACAGCAGTACCTTGGAACTGGTCCTTAATTTGTTCCAGAACTTGTGGTGGAGTGCCGAAACAGTGGCGAGTGCAGAAACCATGAGTATCAAATGCTGAAGCATTTTCTCTTCGCGGGGAGGTGGAGGTGACTAAAAACAAGTTCTAGCAAATGCAGTGAATCCCAAGCAAGCACTGAGTGCTGAAACATTTTGTTCTCATGAAAATGTGATTGAGCATAGGGTTTGATGAGTTCTGAAGCCTATGAGTACTGAGGTATGAGTATATAAAGTATTAAAATATATTTTAAAGGTTTATAACTTCTGTGACTGTTATGTTAAACTAGTAAAGACTCAGCTTTTTTTATTATTAATACTTTTTCAATTTTATTTTATTGTTGTTATATTACATCCATCCCCTTTTTACTCTCCTCTGTCCCCTTCCCCACCCACACACCCACTCCCCCCCCCCTTAAGTCAATCCCACTTGTCCATGTCCATGGTTCTTCCATACTACTTTCTTGACTAAGCTGCTCCCCTTCTTTGCCTCTTCTCCCCCTACTATCCCCCCTCCCCACTACCCAGTGAAGGTCTATTCACTGTATTCATGTATCTGGTTCTGTTTTGCTTGTTGTTTGTTTTGTTCATTATTGTTCTGTAATGGGTGAGATCGTACGGTATATGCCTTTCATTGACTGGCTTATTTCAACAAGCATAATACTCTCCTTCCGGTTCCATCCATGTTGTTGGAAAAGGTGGTTAGTAGGTCATTCTTTTTTTCTGCTGTGTAGTATTCCATTTTGTAAATGTACCAAAGTGTTTTGACCCAGTCATCAACTGATGGGCACTTAGGCTGTTTCCAGCACTTGGCTATTGTAAATAGCGCTGCTATGAACATAGGGATGCGTGGGTTTTCATGAATTGGTGTTTCAGGGTTCTTTGGGTATAGTGCTAATAGTGGAATTGCTGGGTCAAAAGGCAGTTCCATTTTTAGTTTTTTAAGGAAACCCATACTGTTTTCCATAATGACTGCACCAGCCTGCATTCCCATCAGCAGTGCACCAGGGTTCTTTTTTCCTCACATCCCCGCCAACACTTAATTGTTTGTTGATTTGTTGATGATTGCCATTCTGACAGGTGTGAGGTGCTGTCTTATTGTGGTCTTATTTTACATCTCTCTGATGGCTAGCGATGTTGAGCATTCTTTCATATGCCTTTGGGCCCTTTGTCTTCCTCAGAGAGGTGTCTGTTCAGGTCCTTTGCCCATTTTTTAATTGTGCTGTCTTGTCTCCCTGGTGTTGAAGACTCAACTTCTTAAGCCTCCTAACTGGTCAGTGAAGACACTAACCCTTTGCTAGAAATTTTCTATACCTTTAGGAATTTAAAAGATTGGAATTTCTGTGAAGGCATTCACTGTTCCGAGTAGTTTTATTTTTCTCTACACTTACATTTTGAGCCTCAAGATGTTAAGATGACTATGTTCTTTATACAGTTGAAAAAAGTACAGCTGTGACTATAGCTTAGCTATGATTCAAGTAGGACTAGAAATCATACCTTTTTTTCTAGTTTAGTAGTTTTGTATTTTGTTTCACAGATTCTAATTCAGGGTATATTAATTTTCTCATCTGTTCAAGTGGGTTGCTTCATTTTTCTTTCAAATGAGAATTCAGTTGTTAAAGTATCATTAAGTATGGTAAGATTGAATCCTACAAAATGATTCAACTTCTGTTATGCATGTGTGATTGATTATTAGAATTGTGTCTGTGGAATACACTTATTGACTGAGAGGGTTTTGTGTGTGTTTTTTAAAGATTCCATTTATCTATTTTAGAGAGAGGGGAAGGTAGGGAGAAAGAGAGGGAGAGAAACATCGATTGGTTGCCTTTTATATGCACACCCCAGCCGGGGACCCAGGCCTGCAAACCAGGCTTGTGCCCAGACCAGGAATCAAACTGGCCACCTTTGGTTTTGTGGAAGGACACTCAACTAACTGAGCCACGTATGCCAGGGCTTGGCTAAGGGTTGTTATTGTTGTTATTATTATTTTCACTATAATTTGAGTTACAGAGGGCAAAAACTTTCCCTAGCTCATTTACTATTTACTAGGTAATTTTCTGGCCCAGTGCCTTGAATGTTGTACATGCTCACTAAGAATTTGTTGAACAAATGGGTAAATGAATGATAATGTTGTCATGGGTGGAGGTAGCACAGCATTCTGGAAAGAGCATACACACTCTGGTGTTTGATCATAAGAGATAATATTTCAGAACTTGAGAAGATTACTTGGGATAATGTATATTATAAAGTTCAGAGCACAGTGCCTTTCACTTAAAGTGTTAGTTTCTTATTTCAATTCCTTAAGAGACCTGAACTTTCTTTCACCAAGAGATTTTTACATTATATAAATGACAAACATGTATGCTAGATTAATTTTAATAACTTGTTATTTTTCTCTTCTAGTTTTACATGTGGCACTGATAAAAGATGAGGCTGAGAACACGGAAGGCTTCTCAGCAATCAAATCAAATCCAAACACAACGCACTGCCAGAGCAAAGAGGAAATATTCAGAGGTTGATGATGGCCTACCTTCAGGAGGAGAAAAACCACCGAAGAATGAAACTGGCTTGTTGTCTTCAATTAAAAAATTTATTAAAGGAAGCACACCCAAGGTAAAGGTTTTACCTTATACTTAAATTATTAAAATTAAAGTTTAAATAAGAAATCTAATATTGCTAGAATCCACTTTAAGGGAATACTTTAAGAGAACTAACGTTTCATGTCTTACTCATTAATGGTTTTGGGCAAAGCTTTTCCTACAAATTAATTTTAATATTCAATTAATGGCTGTTTAAGAAAACATTTAGCATACTTAACTGATCCACTTAGGCTTTTGTTTCTTTTTTGTTTGTTTTTGTATAGTATTAAGAAATAAAAGAAATTTCTTTTACTCAAGTTGTTTTACTTGAGTTTTTCTTTTATTTACATTTTTTTTTCATTTCAAAGAAAAGGTAAAATTTCTTATTAATGTTGAGTTGACCAAAAAGTCCGTGTGTTTTTTTCCATGAACTAAAAGATGGATTTTTCATTTTTACCCATAACTATTGATTTGGATATTGTGAGCACTTTATCTCCAGCATGGTATAGCATTGATTGTTCTCAGTTAATGTCTCAATTTGATTGCTATCAACCTCAACTGGTCTACCCGACCATGGAACATCACCCAGCAAAAGATCTCCAGCACAAAACTTTGCAAACCACTGTTGACACATTTGATCAGTCACCACCTTCTCCATACACTGTACAAATCTTATTTTTTCCATTTCAGTTGCATTTTTACCTTTGTGGAAATAATAAAGCATCAGCCCTGGCTGATGTAGTTCAGTGGATTGAGTGCCCACCTGCAAACCAAAGAGTTGCTGGTTAGATTCCCAGTCAGGGCACATGCCTGGGTTGTGGGCCAGATCCCCAGTTGGGGATGTGCAAGAGGCAACCACACATTGATATTTTTCTCCCTCCCTTCCCCTTTCTCTGAAAATAAATAAAATATTTTAAAAAAAGAAATAATAAAGTATCAAATGCCAATGCCAAAAATGATGCGTACTTTTTCCCACTTTTCATTATTAAAATAGCTACACAAAATTCACCAATTTTGATAATGTTTTATAAATGCACGCTGATATGACAGTTGTTGCAATACAATCTAACAAAATTGTTTTGAATGAAGTTAAAGGCAACTTAAGTGCTATTAAAGTTATTTTAACAGAAAAAAACAAATGGACTTTTTGGCCAATCCAATATATTATTAATACATTGTCTGCTTGGGAAAATGATTTATCTGTCTTAATTCTAACATTTGTGCAATGGTAATGTAGCATTTTATTAAAGAAAAACCAAAGTCATTGAAGTACAGATACTAACCAAGAGTTAGATGCTCCACATTCATCCACTGGACCAACCTGAGTGATATGAGTGAAAAGTCTTACTCCTCCTGAGCATCAGGAAGAAAGTAAAATGGGACTAATATCAACTGTTTTGTCTATCTCAGAGTTGTTTTCAGAGTAGATGGCAAACAGATGGAAAGCAGTTTGAGAAATTTTAAAGCATTCTATAAATGGATGTGTTACTAACATTCATTGTATATAGATTGTGTCACTATTTACTATTGTGTTCTTTTCTTTGGGTGATTATTATAAATTTTCATTATAATTTAAGTTTATTATTTTGATAAGTAGCTACTTATTTATAGTGGTAGGTTTTATTGTCATGTTACTCATAAAGCCTAGTTACTATGAACGATTGGCCAAGATTTAGAAGTATCTTGTGTTTGTAGAGTTTTCTTTATGTTTTGATGGTTTTACCTTAGTTTGTTTTCCTAATATAAGTAAATTTTTTTTGTTAATTTAAATGCAGTTGTTTTCTTTTTAAGTTTCTTTTGAGCTGCCATGCCAGTTTGGCTCAGTTGGTTGGATATTGTCCCGCATAGGGACAGGCCTTTGGTTCAATTCCTGGTATGGGAATGTGGTTCAATTCCTGGTTGAGGATTCTTTAGGGGCATGTGTGGAAGGCAGCCAATTGATGGTTCTCTCTCATGTGGATATTTCATTTCCTTGCATTCTCCCTCCCTTCCACTCTCCAAAAATAGTTTCTTTGAGTTAATTTCTATAAACCTAGAAGTAATCTAGTATAATTGTATAACAAACATCAAATTTCTTTCAGGAACATGACCCACAGAAATATATCTTGTAATACAGCCATACATATGAAACAAAACTCACCCTTAATATTGTTGATGTGCTCTGATTTTCCTTTTCTAATTTGTTGTCTCCTACTCTCCTCTGAAATATGATTCTAATACTTTAAATTGAGTATAATCCACTGATGAAATTATGGATATGATTATGTTTCAAGTCTCCCATTTTGTTGTATATTCTGTTTTTATCCCATTTGTTGTTTCTCTGTTCTTCTTATCCTTCTTTTGGTGAACTAGTTATCTTTTAGAATTTCATTTTATCTCCTATATTGACTCTTAAAAATTAACTTTATTGAGGTATAATTTAAAACAATGAAACACATTTTTAATTTTTTTTTTAAAGGTTTTATTTATTTATATTTAGAGAGAGGGGAAGAAAGGGAGAAAAACAACAGTAAGTGATTACCTATAGCACACTCCTACCTAGGGACCTGGCCTGCAATGCTTTGATTCACAGGCTGGCATTCAGTCCACAGAGCCATACTATCCAGGGCAAAACAGTCATTTAAAGGATATGTTTTCATGTCTTTTAGCAGACTTATACATGAAAGACCAAAAAGGACCTTTGCAGTCTTTGCAGATAGTTTCATAGCATCACCCTAAACTATCATTGATCTGCTGGGGTTATTTTTTGTTTTTTGTTTTAAACTGCTTTTTATCATCATAGATCACATTAATCTTTTCTAGAGTTTTATATGATTGTAATGATACAGCATCTTACTTCCTTCACTCAGCATAGTTTTGGGGTTCATTTGTGTTACTGCATCTATATCAGTAATTTAACCCCCTCCCTGCAGTAGTAATTAACACATAGTGTAACATGTAGCATAATTTCTTTATCCATTTGGACTGTGTCTGTTTCTTGGTTGTCATGAATAAAGTTGATATGAACATTTGTATTTGAATCTGTGCATGGCATATATTTAAGTTGAACTTGGGTTAATAAAATTGATATTGCTCGATTATATGTGATAGATACATTCTTTTTATGTGTGGTAGCTTTATTGAGATATGTATGATTCATATAAAGTTCACCCACTTAACGCATAAATTTAATAGCTTTTAACATAGGCACAGAGTTGTGCATCTATTACCACAATCAATGTTAGGCCATCTACATCATTCTCCAAAGAAACTCTGTACCCTTTCGCTATCACCTGTTGACTGACTCCCTCTTCTTTAGCCCTGAGCAACCACTAATCTACTTTTTTCTCTGAGTAGGCTGCCTATCCTAGGCATTTCATATAAATGAAATCATACAGTATGTAATCTTTTTATGTCTGACTTGTTTCACTTAGCATATTTTCAAAGTGCATCTGTTGTACCATGTTTCAGTACATCATTTATTTTATTGCCAAGTAATATTTCATTGTGTGATTATTATACCACATTTTGATTATCAGTTCATCAGCTAGTGGATGTTTGGGTTGTTTCCACATTTTGGCTGTTAATGAAAAATGACTGCTGTAAACATTCACATACAAGTTTTTATGCGGGTATCTAGTTCTATTTATCTTGATTGTATACCTAAAATTGGAATTGATCGGTCATATGATATCTCTCTCTTTAGCTTTTTAAGGAATTGTAGACTTTTCCAAAGCGTCTGCACCATTTTACAGTCCCAACAGAAAATAATGGGGTTTCCAATTTCTGTACATTCTTACCAACACTTGTTATTGCCTGTCTTTTTAATTTTAGCCATCCTGGTATGTGTGAGATGGCAGCTTACTGTGCTTTTGATATACATTCCCTTAATGACCAATGACACTGAGCATCTTTTTTTTTTTTTAAGATTTTATGTATTTAGAGAGGGGAAAGGGAGGGAGAAAGAAACATTGATTGGTTGCCTGTCGTACATCCCCAGCTGGGTACCTGGCCCCCAACCCAGGCATGTGCCCTGATTGGGAATTGAACCAGGGACCTTTTGGTTTGCATGGTACTCTATCCACTGAACCACACCAGCCAGGGTAACATTGAGCATCTTTTCATGGAATTGTTGGCCAGTTGTATGTCTTCTTCAGATAAATGTCTATTTAAGCCCTTTGCCCACTTTTTATTGGGTTATTTTTGTTATTATTATTGAATTGTAAGAATTCCTCACACATTTTTAGATATAAGTCCCTTATTAGATGTATGATTTGCAAATATTTTCTACTATTCTGTGGACCCCTTTGAAGCATAAAAGTTTTAAGTTTTAATAAAGTCCACTTTTTAAAAATTTTGTTGCTTTTTTTTTTTTTTTTTTTTAAATTTGATTTATTACATTTTAGAGAGAGGGGAAGGGAGAGAGGGAGAGAGACATCAGTGTATGGTTGACTTTCACCTGCCTCCAGCTAAGGACCTGACTGGAGATCTGGCTTACAACCTGGTTATGTGCCCTAGCTGGGAATCGAACCAGCGACCTTTGGGTTGGCAGGACGGCGCCTTATCAACTGGGCCACCAGCCAGGGCTGGAAAGGTGACTGTTTAACTTTGGTGATTTTATTAATAGTGCTTCTTAAGCAAGTGTTGCTTAAAGTTTTTGATCTTAGGATCCTTTACCTTCTCACAGGTATTGGAAATCCTAAAGAATGTTTGTTTATGTGTGTTATATCTGTAAGTACATCTCATTAGATAATGAAACTGAAGAATTTTGAAAATATTCATAATTGTGATTATATATCTACTGCATATTAATGCAAATAAAATTTTAAGTATTTTCTAAAAACAAGGGAAATTCATGAGAAGCAGAACATTATTTACAGTTTTGGAAATCACTTTAATCATGGCTTCATAGAAGGTAATTTGTTATCATTGAACCATATAAAGAAAAACACACATGTATTGAGGAAAGGGGAAGAGTATTTTGATGTCTGTGTTAGACAGTTGCAAATACTCTGTTGATACTATTCCAAAGCTTAACAGCTGGTATAGTGTCTTAGGTTCTTGTTCCAAGATGGAATTTGAAAGCACTGCAATAATCTTTTTGTTGATCTCTTGCACCTGAATTGGATCTTTTACCTATGTATGCATGTAATATCATGCAATAGTTATTTGGAAAATACTGGTTCACTGAATTAAGCAGATCTTCCACAGGTATGTCCATATTAACATACTTTATTATTCAATATTTAAAATACACATTTCTGAATATCTCCACTCAACAGAACAGTCTTTAAGCATTGGGAAGCTGTTAAGCTCATGGTGTTAAGTTTAAGTTTTCTAAAATTCTGGTGTTTGCTTGAAAGCTCAAACTATAGTGTTGACAACAAAAAGTGTCAGTTTTTCTTAAAGTAACAGGTTTGCATTGTTCACTTTTCAGAAAATACTTCAGGTAATTTAATTCAGGTTACAACTCAAACAATTACTCAAAATGCCTTTTCTCCAGACAGTTGTGGAAGCACACATTTGCAGCAGAAGTACGTTATTTATACTTCTTATCCCATACAGAATGTTAACACATGTTTACGGGTTGAGATTCAATTTTAGGCTTCATCAGGGACATTTTTAAGTGCCCTGCAAGTGCATGACAATGAAAAATGCAGTAACTGTTGGGTGTCAGTGCCTTGATTTGTGCTAAGATGGTAGTAGTTACAGCCACCATTGATTTTGCAGTTAGCATAAATGTCAGCACACGTTATTTCAGGATAAACTGAGATGTAAAAAAAAAATACCACTTGTGTTTGTTACCATGCATTCACAACAAAGAAGATCTTTGATAATTAAAGATTTCCAATGAGTATGTGATGCTAGTACCAGAAAGGTACACTCAAAACAGAAAGTCCAGCCACATCTGTAAGCCATAACTCCAGTTTTGCCAACCAGAGTAATAAACACAAAGATCTTTTATATTTACTCACATATTTGCCTTAGTAATTTCATTCCTTAACTGCAGATTTAGGATCCCATTTGGTAATATTTATTTTGTACCTAGAGAACTTTATTTTGTATTATTAATATTGTCAGGTTTTCTGAGTCAGATGCCTTTAAAGTGGACAATTTAAAAAAAATTTGTGGCCCTGGCTGGTGGCACAGTGGATAAGGTGCCGGCCTGCGAACCCAAAGGTTGCTCATTCTATTCCCCTGCCAGGGCATATAACCAGGTCTCCAGCCAGGTCCGTGGCTGGAGGCAGGTAAAAGGCAGCCATACATTGATGTTTCTCTCCCTCTCTGCCTCTCTCCTTCCCCCTCTCTCTAAAAGTAATAAATAAAATCTTAAATATATAAATGAAAACTTTGTGTCTCCTACCATTCCTTTGAAGCTTATTTTTTAAATTTTGTCAGTTACAGTTGACATTCAGTATTATGTTAGTTGCATGTATATAGAATAATGGTTAGATATTTATATAATTTATGAAGTGATTCCCTGGATAAGGCTGATAACCACTGCCACCATGCATAGTTATGATAGTTTTATAGTGATAATTCTGAGCCTGTAGTCATTACATACTGTCTTTTAGTCCTCATTTGTCTTTGTTGTGTAAGTTATGCAGGGTGGGGCAAACATAGGTGTACAGTTTTTATGAAAAATAATACAATAAATAATCATGCAGAAGTAAACTATATTTTGTAAACCTTTTGCCCACTCAGTTTGTACATTCAGTATGTTTAATGCTTATCCTTGGTCCTTGTGTTACTGTCTGTAGTCATTTTTGTCTGAAGTCATTTTTGTTCTCTGAAGCTCATTATCTAGTAGTGTCACAGTAAGTGTTCATGGAACAATATTCTGATTTCGTCCATGTTGTTAACAGTGCCCTTTACGTTTGAAAATCAGTCCTGATTGGTGTGGCACATACAGGTTGGCCATCATCCCACAAACCAAAAGGTTGTCAGTTCAATTCCTGATCAGGGCACATATCTGGGTTGCAGGCAAGGTCCCCAGTTGTGGGCAAGCAAGAGGCAGCTGATCAGCATTTCTCTTGTGCATCAGTGTTTCTCTCCTTACTCCTTTTTTTCCCCTCTCTCTAAATATCAATGAATAAAATCTTTAAAAAGAAAATTGATTTCACAGCATATAAAATTTTTGGCTTCAATTTTCCTCTTCCTGATAATTTCAAATGGTTTTTTTTTTTTTTTTTTTTTTTCTGGCATAAAGACATTGTTGTCAAGGTTGGATAATCAAATTTTCCCTTTATAAATAAATTGACTTTGCCTTGTTCTATAAAGGATTTTTTTTCTTTAAGTTCTGTTAAATTTAAAATATATATTTGTATTTGTTTTTCTGGGTTTAAACAGTACTTTTTCAACATGTAATTTCAAATCCTTTATTTGTGGGAAATTTTATTTGTTCTTTTATCATGCTTTGCTTAGGTTTCCTTATTATTTTCTGTCTTTTGGACATTCTTTTTCTTTCTTGCAATGTTTGTTTCTTGCAATGTCATATTTTGATGTCTTAAAATTTTTTAAATGTATTTTATGTTCTTTTTTAAAATTATTTTTCAGAGAGAGGGGAAGGGAGAGAGGAAGAAAGGAAGAGAAGCATCAACGTATGTTGCCTTTCACCTGCCTCCAGCTATGGGCCTGGCTGGAAACCTGGCTTGCAACCTGGTTATGTGTGTCCTGGCTGGGAGTTGAACCAGAGACCTTTGGGTTTGCACACCGGCACCTTATCCACTGTGCCACCAGCCAGGGCTATGTTCTATTTCCCAAAGGCATAATCTACTCTGTTTATTCATCTTTGTGTTCATTTTTGTTCAGTCTTTATTTCTGAAAAGAGTCTTTAATTTCTGTTTTGTTCTGTTCTTTCATTTCTGAATTTTTCTAACTGATGTCTAAATGTCTTGTTTTGAAATTGAAGGCTATAATTAAAAAAAATATTTTAATGTGTTTTTAGAGAGGGGGGAAGGGAGGAAAACAGAGGGACAGAAACATTGATATGTGGGGGAAATGTGGATTGGATGCCCCTTGCATGCCCCCAAAACGAGACTGTCTGCAACCCCGGCGTGTGCCCTGACTAGGAGTTGAACGAACAACCTTTCTGTTTGCAGGACAATGTCCAACCCACTAAGCCACACTTGTCAGGGCAGAAGGTTATCATTTTGATCTATTTTTTATACATATTTTTCTGACATGCATGTCTTTAATTCAGATCACAGATGCTTGTGATTTGAAATCTATACTTTTTGCTCTTTTTTTTTTTCTTACCCCAACCCACACCCACCTGCTCATTTTTATATATTAAATTTTTTGAATTTTTAGAGGGTTTTGTGGTCCAGAGTATCTTTTTAATTTGGTTTTGTTGTCTTTGAGTAGTGTTAAAAAAAATATGATTGATTTTTGAGCTATCTTGCCACTCTCTCTACCCCATGTTTATCTGGAACCTGTCTTTCGTTCTCTCTTGTGCATTTCTTACTCAGTTTGGATTATATTCTCAGAAGTTTCCCCTCTCAGTGGAGGCCTATTCTAGGAGGAGTCATAGGTAGTAATTTTCAAGTTTATAAAAGCTCAGCTGCTCTCCTTTCACTCTCATCATTGATTCCTCTGCTATTGAATTGGGCAGCAACTTCCTTTCTCCTTCGTATTTGTCCTTGAATTGACATACCATGTTTTCCATTGAATACCTACCTACCTCTTAGCTATTTTGGCCTTCTGTTCTCAGATGTGGCATACATCTTGTTTGTATCCTTTTGCTTTCCTTTGCACTGATGCATGTAGGCACTCAATACATTATGACAGTTGGTTTGTTCTTATCCACGTGGAGTTTGGGGGGAGATACCTTGTCTCCTGGTTTTGCCTTAAATTTGCCGTTGGGTTTTGGTTGCCTCTTTTGTCCTCTGTATTTCCTTTGGGATTCAGAGATTTAAGAGCACCACCTTCCCAAGATTTTCCCCTTAAAAGCCTATCTTAGAGAA
Source organism: Noctilio leporinus (assembly GCA_004026585.1). Taxonomy (NCBI): domain Eukaryota; kingdom Metazoa; phylum Chordata; class Mammalia; order Chiroptera; family Noctilionidae; genus Noctilio; species Noctilio leporinus. Next base: position 100,677 of record PVIW01005581.1, read on the forward strand.
AACTTTGAAAAATACAAATTCCAGAGAAGACCCTGTATGGTTATTAAAGTTATTAAAACAACTTATACAGTAATGTGGAATTCTTGATTTTCATAGTTTCTCTTCTAAAAATCAAACCATGTCCAAAAAATATCCCAAAGTATACAGTTGGGTATTTAAGGAAGACTAGAATTGGTTGGCTTATTGTCTTTCAGAATTGGATCATCACCAGATGGGATTTTATTATCAGTCGTTATAGAAACTTTACCTTGATCTTAATAACTTTTGCTTCCTCTTCCTCCTGAGAGCTGAAAGCTAAAGTACTTGAATTAAATTCTCAATTGACCATTGTATAGCTCATGCTGCTACAATATGTGGTACGTCTGCAATATGAGTTAACGTATACAGTATTGATAAATAAAGGAATAGTTAGTATGATATGGGTGGTTGGTATATATGTGATTATTTTTCCTAAACTGGACAGGGGGATCCAGAATAATGGAAGTGGAATTTTATACCTTATCAGGAAAGTTAAAAAAAATAATAATAAGGTATTACGGAGACAAAAGCTCTTCATACACGGACTTTTTAATTAAAGGTGATAATCTGCAATGGGGTGCCCTTTCGGAGATGTACAGCCTGGTCTAACAGGGACTGTTCTCAGAGCACAATTTGCATTTCCTTTTGTATCTACTTCAGCAGCCCTGCTGGCTTTGAGCTCCTCCTATTAGCTCCCATAAGCTTTCGTTTCTGCGTTTGTTTTTAGTGCCTTTTATTTTAAGCCTTAAAGTAGCATTTCAGCTGTTCTTGGCTGCCGGACTGGGGGTGTCCAAATTACCTATGGATATCTCAGTCATTGTTTTTGTTAGTGCTGTGGTTATGGAGCTTCAGAGGCATTGACCGATTTGCCTCTATATACCCCGCTCTACTCTCCTGGACCCATTTTTTTCATGTAAGCCTTAATAGTTTTAGTGCTGTAGAATGCAAAGGTTTCAGAAATACATCTATTTTATGTTAATAGCAAGTGTACTAAGAGACCTCCTTAAGAGGATGCTAGAGCTTAGTGTAGTTGGGGCACTGTGGCTTTATTTCTGTTCTTGAGGGACTTTTATGAAGAGACCCCTGTATTTTCTGGTAATAGAGATGTCATGTTTGGGACATGATTGTTAAGTTTAAAATACAGAGGAAGGGTAAACAGTAAAACTTGGAGGAATTTTATTTATGGATCGCAGAGGCATTATTTTGTGCTATACAGTAGTTCCCCTCTTAGCCACAGGAAGTATATTCTGAGACCCCCAGTGGGTGCCTGAAACTGCTGATAGTACTGAACCATATGGGTGCTGTGATTTTTCCGATACATAACATACCTATGATAAAATTTAATTTACAGATTAGGCACAGATCTGTAAATTACTAATCTTACAGATTAGTAAGAGATGAAAAATAATAAGTAATAAAATAGAATAATTATAACAATATAATGTAATAAAAATTATATGAATGTGGTTTCTGTCTCAAACTATTTTATTTTACTGTGCTCATCCTTGTGATGATGTGAGATGATACAGTACCTATGTGATAAGATGAAGCAAGTTGAATGATACCGGCATTATGATGTATCGTTAATCTGCTGTAAATTACGTGAATGAAAGCACTGAGATAACCAGGGTGGTCAGTGTGATAACTGAGATAGCTACTAAGTGACTAACACTTGGATGGATGAAGCTAGGTGTAGTGAGATTTCATCGTGCTACTCAGAATGCATTTTAAAACTTAGGAATTGTTTATTTCTGGAATTTTTCATTAAATATTTTTGACTGTAGATCAGTAAAACCAAAGAAAGCAAAACTGTGGGGGTGGAGGGGTACCTGGCAGCTACTGTAATGACATTATTTGGATGGAACTATGTAAAATTAGAGAAACTACTCAGTAAAAGTAAAAATTTGTGTTGAATAACATTTGCAGTATTCTCTTCTTCTATTTTAATCTAAATAGAGAATTATAATATTGGACACTTACAACACCAAGTTTTGTCTTGGAAATGGTAGAATAAGACTCAACCTTTAAGGAAATACATAGTAGTTAGTATACATATTACATTATTTACTGTGTTGTAAAAGCATCGAATACAAAAAGTAGAGAAGTTATGATTTGAATAAGAATGTTGATGGGCCCTGGCTGGTAGCACAGTGGATAAGGCGCCGACCTGCGAACCCAAAGGTTGTTGGTTCGATTCCCCAGCCAGGACACATAACAAGGTTGCAAGTCAGGTCTCCAGCCAGGTTGGTGGCTGGAGGCACGCGAAAGGCAACCATACATTGATATCTATCTCCCTCTCTCCCTTCCCCTCCCTCTAAAAATAATAAATAAAATCTTAAAAAAAAAAAAAAAAGAATGTTGATTATATATGTCATATATAATATAGATATTAAAACCTAGTCCTTAACAGTAGGTTTCGGGTAATACCATTAAAACAGTAAGGAATTATAGTCCACTATCACAGTAATGTAAGAGAATTACTCATGTGATAAATGACTTCAGAAAAATTTTACAAATGGGAGAAATAGATGGAGAAATGTAAATCAGACTATTGCTTGGGATATACTTTAGTCAGTAAAACTGTAAAAATAGCATAAGCTGGTCATATGTGGTTTTGCCCCGTATAAGGAAATGAATAAAGAACTTTGTTAAGATGTAGAGTCCTTAGGGTTAATTTGGACATTTAAAGAATTGAAGTTATCATTGGAGGGTGTGACCGTGGTAGCCCCACCCCCCAGCCCTTTTTTTTTTTTTTTGGTCATTTTTGGTAATACGTGATATGCCAGCAAATTCCAGTAAGAGTTTTCTCTCTTACCCTAAGTGCTTATGAAACAACCTCTGTTCTTTTTTTTTTTTAATTTTACTGTTGTTGTATTACATCCATCCCCTTTTTGCTCCCTTCTGTCCCCCTCCCCACCCACCCATTCCCCCCAAAGTCAATCCCACCTGTTGTCCATGTCCATGGTTCCTTTATACTAGGTTCTTGTCTAAGCTGCTCCCCTTTCTTGCCTCTGCCTCCCCCCCTCCCCCCAACCCCTTTCCCCCTGACCACTGAAGGCCTATTCCTTGTTTTCATATACTTGGTT